>JAKFHT010001341.1:0-31437 GCA_023783455.1 Erythrocebus patas | reverse complement strand
GCCTTAGAGGGCTATGGTGAAAAGGAAATATCTTCCGTTAAAACTGGAAAGAAGCTTGAGAAACTGCTTGTGTTCTGTTAATTCATCTCACAGAGTTACATCTTTCCTTCAAGCCTTTCGCTAAGGCTGTTCTTGTGGAATTGGCAAAGTGATATTTGGAAGCCCTTAGAGGGCTATGGTGAAAAAGAAATATCTTCCGTTAAAACTGGAAAGAAGCTTGAGAAACTGCTTTGTGTTCTGTTAATTCATCTCACAGAGTTACATCTTTCCTTCAAGAAGCCTTCGCTAAGGCTGTTCTTGTGGAATTGGCAAAGTGATATTTGGAAGCCCATAGAGGGCTATGGTGAAAAGGAAATATCTTCCGTTAAAACTGGAAAGAAGCTTGAGAAACTGCTTTTGTTCTGTTAATTCATCTCACAGAGTTACATCTTTCCTTCAAGAAGCCTTTCGCTAAGGCTGTTCTTGTGGAATTGGCAAAGTGATATTTGGAAACTGCTTTGTGTTCTGTTAATTCATCTCACAGAGTTACATCTTTCCTTCAAGAAGCCTTTCGCTAAGGCTGTTCTTGTGCAATTTGGAAAGTGATATTTGGAAGCCCATAGAGCTATGGTGAAAAAAATATCTTCCTTTAAAATTGGAAAGAAGCTTTCTGAGAAACTACTTAGTGTTCTGTTAATACATCTCACAGAGTTACATTTTCCTTCTAGAAGCCTTTCGCTAAGGCTGTTCTTGTGGAATTAGCAAAGTGATATTTGGAAGCCCATAGAGGGCTATGGTGAAAAAGAAATATCTTCCGTTAAAACTGGAAAGAAGCTTTCTGAGAAACTGCTTTGTGTTCTGTTAATACATCTCACAGAGTTACATCTTCCCATCTAGAAGCCTTTCGCTAAGGCTGTTCTTGTGGAATTGGAAAGTGATATTTGGAAGCCCATAGGGCTATGGTGAAAAAAATATCTTCCGTTAAAACTGGAAAGAACTCTCTGAGAAACTGCTTTGTGTTCTGTTAATACATCGCACAGAGTTAGAGCTTTCCATTAAAGAAGCCTTTCGCTAAGGCTGTTCTTGTGGAATTGGCAAAGTGATATTTGGAAGCCCATAGAGGGCTATGGTGAAAAAGGAAATATCTTCCGTTAAAAATTGGAAAGAAGCTTTCTGAGAAACTGCTTTGTGTTCTTTTAATACATCTCACAGAGTGACATCATTCCCTTCAAGAAGGCTTTCGCTAAGTCTGTTCTTGTGGAATTGGCAAAGTGATATTTGGAAGCCCATAGTGGGCTATGGTGAAAAAGGAAATATCTTCCGTTAAAAACTGGAAAGAAGCCTTCTGAGAAACTGCTTCGTGTTGAGTTAATTGATCTCACAGAGTTACAGCTTTCCCTTCAAGAAGCCTTTCGCTAAGGCTGTTCTTGTGGAATTTAGAAAGTGATATTTGGAAGCCCTTAGAGGGCTATGGTGAAAAGGGAAATATCTTCCTTTAAAAACTGGAAAGAAGCCTTCTGAGAAACTGCTTTGTGTTCTGTTAATACATCTCACAGAGTTACATCTTTCCCTTTTAGAAGCCCTTCGCTAAGCCTGTTGTTGTGGAATTGGCAAAGTGATATTTGGAAGCCCATAGAGGGCTATGGTGAAAAAGGAACTATCTTCCGTTAAAAACTGGAAAGAAGCTTTCTGAGAATGTGCTTAGTGTTCTCTTAATACATCTCACAGTGTTACATCATTCCCTTCAAGAAGCCTTTCGCTAAGGCTGTTCCTGTGGAATTGGCAAAGTGGTATTTGGAAGCCCATAGAGGGCTATGGTGAAAAAGGAAATATCTTCCGTTAAAAACTGGAAAGAAGCTTTCTGAGAAACTGCTTTTTGTTCTGTTAATACATCTCACAGAGTTACATCTTTCCCTTCAAGAAGCCTTTCGCTAAGGCTGTTCTTGTGGAAATGGCAAAGTGATATTTGGAAGCCCATAGAGGGCTATGGTGAAAAAGGAAATATCTTCCGTTAAAAACTGGAAAGAAGCTTTCTGAGAAACTGTTTTGTTTTCCATTAATACATCTCACGGAGTTACATCTTTCCCTTCAAGAAGCCTTTCTCTAAGGCTGTTCTTGTGCAATTGGCAAAGTGATATTTGGAAGCCCATAGATGGCAATAGTGAAAAAGGAAATATCTTTCGTTAAAAACTGGAAAGAAGCCTTATGAGAAACTGCTTTGTGTTCTGTTAATTCATCTCACAGAGTTACATCTTTCCCTTCAAGAAGCCTTTCGCTAAGGCTCTTCTTGTGGAATTTAGAAAGTGATATTTGGAAGCCCTTAGAGGGCTGTGGTGGAAAAGGAAATATCTTCCTTTAAAAATTGGAATGAAGCTTTCTGAGAAACTGCTTTGTGTCCTGTTAATACATCTCCCAGAGTTATTGCTTTCCCTTCAAGAAGCCTTTCGCTAAGGCTGTTCTTGTGGAATTGGCAAAGTGATATTGGAAGCCCCCAGAGGGCTATGGTGAAAAAGGAAATATCTTCCGTTAAAAACTGGAAAGAAGCTTTCTGAGAAACTGCTTTGTGTTCTGTTAATTCATCTAAGAAAGTTACAGATTTCCCTACAAGAAGCCTTTCGCTAAGGCTGTTCTTGTGGAATTTAGAAAGTGATATTTGGAAGCCCTTAGAGGGCTATTGTGAAAAGGAAATATCTTTTTAAAAACTGGAAAGAAGCTTGAGAAACTCCTTAGTGTTCTGTTAATGCATCTCACAGAGTTACAGCTTTCCCTTCAAGAAGCGTTTCGCTAAGGCTGTTCTTGTGGAATTGGCAAAGTGATATTTGGAAGCCCATAGAGGGCTATGGTGGAAAAGGAAATATCTTCCGTTAAAACTGGAAAGAAGCCTCCTGAGAAACTGCTTTTGTTCTGTTAATTCATCTCACAGAGTTACAGCTTTCCTTCAAGAAGCCTTCGCTAAGGCTGTTCTTGTGGAATTGTCAATGTGATATTTGGAAGCCTATGGAGGGCTATGGTGGAAAAGGAAATATCTTCCGTTAAAAACTGGAAAGAAGCCTTCTGAGAGACTGCTTTGTTTTCTGTTGATTCATCTCACAGAGTTACAGCTTTCCCTTCAAGAAGCCTTTCGGTATGGCTGTTCTTGTGGAATTTAGAAAGTGATATTTGGAAGCCCATAGAGGGCTACTGTGAAAAAGGATATATCTTCCTTTAAAAACTGGAAAGAAGCTTTCTGAGAAACTGCTTTGTGTTCTGTTAATACATCTCACAGAGTTACAGCTTGCCCTTCAAGAAGCCTTTCGCTAAGGCTGTTCTTGTGGAATTGGCAAAGTGATACTTGGAAGTCCATAGAGGTCTATGATGAAAAAGGAAATATCTTCCGTTAAAAACTGGAAAGAAGCTTTCTTTGACACTGCTTGGTGTTCTGTTAATACATCTCACAGAGTTACATCTTTCCCTTCAAGAAGCCTTTCGCTAAGGCTGTTCTTGTGGAATTGGCAAAGTGATATTTGGAATCCCTTAGAGGGCTATGGTGAAAAAGGAAATATCTTCCGTTAAAAACTGGAAAGAAACCTTCTGAGAAAATGCTTTGTGTTCTCCTAATTCTTCTCACAGATTTACAGCTTTCCCTTCAAGAAGCCTTTCGCTAAGGCTGTTCTTGTGGAATTGGCAAAGTGATATTTCGAAGCCCATAGACGGCTATGGTAAAATAGGAAATATCTTCCGTTAAAAACTGGAAAGAAGCTTTCTGAGAAACTGCTTTGTGTTGTGTTAATACATCTCACTGTGTTACATCTTTCCCTTCAAAAAGCCTTTCGCTAAGGCTGTTCTTGTGTAATTGGCAAAGTGATATTTGGAAGCCCTTAGAGGGCTATGGTGAAAAAGGAAATATCTTCCGTTAAAAACTGGAAAGAAGCTTTCTGAGAAACTGTTTTGTGGTCTATTAATACATCTCACGGAATTACATCTTTCCCTTCAAGAAGCCTTTCGCTATGGCTGTTCTTGTGGAATTGGCAAAGTGATATTTGGAAGCCCCTAGATGGCAATGGTGTAAAAGGAAATATCTTCCGTTAAAAACTGGAAAGAAGCCTTCTGAGAAACTGCTTTGTGTTCCGTTAATTCTTCTCACAGAGTTACATCTTTCCCTTCAAGAAGCCTTTCGCTAAGTCTGTTCTTGTGGAATTGTCAAGGTGATATTTGTAAGCCCATAGAGGGCTATGGTGAAAAGGGAAATATCTTCCTTTAAAAACTGGAAAGAAGCCTTCTGAGAAACTGCCTTGTTTTCTCTTAATACATCTCACAGAGTTACATGTCTCCCTTTAAGAATCCTTTCGGTAAAGCTGTTCTTGTGAAAATGGCAAAGTGATATTTGGAACCCCTAGAGGGCTATGGTGAAAAACGAAGTATCTTCCGTTAAAAACTGGAAAGAAGCCTTCTGAGAAACTCCTTTGTGTTCTGTTAATTCATCTCAGAGAGTTACAGCTTTCCCTTCAAGAAGCCTTTCGCTAATGCTGTTCTTGTGGAATTTAGAAAGGGATATTAGGAAGCCCTTAGAAGGTAATGCTGAAAAGGGAAATATCTTCCTTTAAAAACTGGAAAGAAGCTTTCTGAGACACTGCTTTGTGTTCTGTTAATACATCTCACAGAGTTACATCTTTCCCTTCATGAAGCCTTTCGCTAAGGCTGTTCTTGTGGAATTGGCAATGTGATATTTGGAACCCCATAGAGGGCTATGGAGAAAAAGGAAATATCTTCCGTTAAAAACTGGAAAGAAGCCTTCTGAGAAACTGCTTTGTGTTCTGTTGATTTATCTCACAGAGTTACAGCTTTCCCTTCAAGAAGGCTTTCTCTAAGGCTCTTCTTGTGGAATTTAGAAAGTGATATTTGGAAGCCCATAGAGGTCTATGGTGAAAAAGGAAAAATCTTCCTTTAAAAACTGGAAAGAAGCTTTCTGAGAAACTGCTTAGTTTTCTGGTAATACATCCCACAGAGTTACAGCTTTCTCATCAAGAAGCCTTTCGCTAAGGCTGTTCTTGTGGAATTGGCAAAGTGATATTTGGAAGCCCATAGAGGGCTATGGTGAATAAGGAAATATCTTCCGTTAAAAACTGGAAAGAAGCTTTCTAAGAAACTGGTTCGTGTTCTGTTAATACGTCTCACAGAGTTACATGTTTTTCTTCAAGAAGCCTTTCGCTAAGGCTGTTCTTGTTTAATTGGCAAAGTGATATTTGGAAGCCCATAGAGGGCTATGGTGAAAAAGGAAATATCTTCCGTTAAAAACTGGAAAGAAGCTTTTTGAGAAACTGCTTTGTGTTCTGTTAATACATCTCGCAGAGTTACATCTTTCCCTTCTAGAAGCCTTTCGCTAAGGCTGTTCTTGTGGAATTTAGAAAGTGATATTTGGAAGCCCGTAAAGGGCCATGGTGAAAAAGGAAATATCTTCCTTTAAAAACTGGAAAGAAGCTTTCTGAGAAAGTGTTTAGTGTTCTGTTAATACATCTCACAGAGTTACAGCTTGCCCTTCAAGAAGCCTTTCGCTAAGGCTGTTCTTGTGGAATTGGCAAAGTGATACTTGGAAGTCTATAGAGGGCTATGGTGAAAAAGGAAATATCTTTCGTTAAAAACTGGAAAGAAGCTTTCTTTGACACTGCTTGGTGTTCTGTTAATACATCTCACAGAGTTACATCTTTCCCTTCAAGAAGCCTTTCGCTAAGGCTGTTCTTGTGGAATTGGCAAAGTGATATTTGGAATCCCTTAGAGGGCTACGGTGAAAAAGGAAATATCTTCCGTTAAAAACGGGAAAGAAGCCTTCTGTGAAAATGCTTTGTGTTCTCTTAATTCTTCTCACAGATTTACAGCTTTCCCTTCAAGAATCCTTTCGCTAAGGCTGTTCCTGTGGAATTGGCAAAGTGGTATTTGGAAGCCCATAGAGGGCTATGGTGAAAAAAAAAATATCTTCCGTTAAAAACTGGAAAGAAGCTTTCTGAGAAACTGCTTTTTGTTCTGTTAATGCATCTCACAGAGTTACATCTTTCCCTTCAAGAAGCCTTTCGCTAAGGCTGTTCTTGTGGAATTGGCAAAGTGATATTTGGAAGCCCATAGAGGGCTATGGTGAAAAAGGAAATATCTTCCGTTAAAAACTGGAAAGAAGCTTTCTGAGAAACTGTTTTGTTTTCTATTAATACATCTCACGGAGTTACATCTTTCCCTTCAAGAAGCCTTTCTCTAAGGCTGTTCTTGTGGAATTGGCAAAGTGATATTTGGAAGCCCATAGATGGCAATAGTGAAAAAGGAAATATCTTCCGTTAAAAACTGGAAAGAAGCCTTCTGAGAAACTGCTTTGTGTTCTGTTAATTCATCTCACAGAGTTACATCTTTCCCTTCAAGAAGCCTTTCGCTAAGGCTGTTCTTGTGGAATTTAGAAAGTGATATTTGGAAGCCCTTAGAGGGCTGTGGTGAAAAAGGAAATATCTTCCTTTAAAAATTGGAATGAAGCTTTCTGAGAAACTGCTTTGTGTTCTGTTAATACATCTCACAGAGTTACAGCTTTACCTTCAAGAAGCCTTTCGCTAAGGCTGTTCTTGTGGAATTGGCAAAGTGATATTTGGAAGCCCAGAGGGCTATGGTGAAAAAGGAAATATCTTCCGTTAAAAATTGGAAAGAAGCTTTCTGTGAAACTGCTTTGTGTTCTGTTAATACATCTCACAGAGTTACATCCTTCCCTTCAAGATGCCTTTCGCTAAGGCTGTTCTTGTGGAATTGGCAAAGTGATATTTGGAAGCCCATAGAGGGCTATGGTGGAAAAGGAAATATCTTCCGTTAAAAACTGGAAAGAAGCTTTCTGAGAAACTGCTTTGTGTTCTGTTAATTCATCTAAGAAAGTTACAGATTTCCCTACAAGAAGCCTTTCGCTAAGGCTGTTCTTGTGGAATTTAGAAAGTGATATTTGGAAGCCCTTAGAGGGCTATTGTGAAAAAGGAAATATCTTTTTTTAAAAACTGGAAAGAAGCTTTCTGAGAAACTCCTTAGTGTTCTGTTAATGCATCTCACAGAGTTACAGCTTTCCCTTCAAGAAGCGTTTCGCTAAGGCTGTTCTTGTGGAATTGGCAAAGTGATATTTGGAAGCCCATAGAGGGCTATGGTGGAAAAGGAAATATCTTCCGTTAAAAACTGGAAAGAAGCCTCCTGAGAAACTGCTTTTTGTTCTGTTAATTCATCTCACAGAGTTACAGCTTACCCTTCAAGATGCCTTTCGCTAAGGCTGTTCTTGTGGAATTGTCAATGTGATATTTGGAAGCCTATGGAGGGCTATGGTGGAAAAGGAAATATCTTCCGTTAAAAACTGGAAAGAAGCCTTCTGAGAGACTGCTTTGTTTTCTGTTGATTCATCTCACAGAGTTACAGCTTTCCCTTCAAGAAGCCTTTCGGTATGGCTGTTCTTGTGGAATTTAGAAAGTGATATTTGGAAGCCCATAGAGGGCTACTGTGAAAAAGGATATATCTTCCTTTAAAAACTGGAAAGAAGCTTTCTGAGAAACTGCTTTGTGTTCTGTTAATACATCTCACAGAGTTACAGCTTGCCCTTCAAGAAGCCTTTCGCTAAGGCTGTTCTTGTGGAATTGGCAAAGTGATACTTGGAAGTCCATAGAGGTCTATGATGAAAAGGAAATATCTTCCGTTAAAACTGGAAAGAAGCTTTCTTTGACACTGCTTGGTGTTCTGTTAATACATCTCACAGAGTTACATCTTTCCCTTCAAGAAGCCTTTCGCTAAGGCTGTTCTTGTGGAATTGGCAAAGTGATATTTGGAATCCCTTAGAGGGCTATGGTGAAAAAGGAAATATCTTCCGTTAAAAACTGGAAAGAAACCTTCTGAGAAAATGCTTTGTGTTCTCCTAATTCTTCTCACAGATTTACATCTTTCCCTTCTAGAAGCCTTTCGCTAAGGCTGTTCTTGTGGAATTGGCAAAGTGATATTTCGAAGCCCATAGACGTCTATGGTAAAATAGGAAATATCTTCCGTTAAAAACTGGAAAGAAGCTTTCTGAGAAACTGCTTTGTGTTCTGTTAATACATCTCACTGTGTTACATCTTTCCGTTCAAAAAGCCTTTCGCTAAGGCTGTTCTTGTGTAATTGGCAAAGTGATATTTGGAAGCCCTTAGAGGGCTATGGTGAAAAAGGAAATATCTTCCGTTAAAAACTGGAAAGAAGCTTTCTGAGAAACTGTTTTGTGGTCTATTAATACATCTCACAGAATTACATCTTTCCCTTCAAGAAGCCTTTCGCTATGGCTGTTCTTGTGGAATTGGCAAAGTGATATTTGGAAGCCCCTAGATGGCAATGGTGTAAAAGGAAATATCTTCCGTTAAAACTGGAAAGAAGCCTTCTGAGAAACTGCTTTGTGTTCCGTTAATTCTTCTCACAGAGTTACATCTTTCCCTTCAAGAAGCCTTTCGCTAAGTCTGTTCTTGTGGAATTGTCAAGGTGATATTTGTAAGCTCATAGAGGGCTATGGTGAACAAGGAAATATCTTCCTTTAAAAACTGGAAAGAAGCCTTCTGAGAAACTGCCTTGTTTTCTCTTAATACATCTCACAGAGTTACATGTCTCCCTTTAAGAATCCTTTCGGTAAAGCTGTTCTTGTGAAAATGGCAAAGTGATATTTGGAACCCCTAGAGGGCTATGGTGAAAAACGAAGTATCTTCCGTTAAAAACTGGAAAGAAGCCTTCTGAGAAACTCCTTTGTGTTCTGTTAATTCATCTCAGAGAGTTACAGCTTTCCCTTCAAGAAGCCTTTCGCTAATGCTGTTCTTGTGGAATTTAGAAAGGGATATTAGGAAGCGCTTAGAAGGTAATGCTGAAAAGGGAAATATCTTCCTTTAAAAACTGGAAAGAAGCTTTCTGAGACACTGCTTTGTGTTCTGTTAATACATCTCACAGAGTTACATCTTTCCCTTCAAGAAGCCTTTCGCTAAGGCTGTTCTTGTGGAATTGGCAATGTGATATTTGGAACCCCATAGAGGGCTATGGAGAAAAAGGAAATATCTTCCGTTAAAAACTGGAAAGAAGCCTTCTGAGAAACTGCTTTGTGTTCTGTTGATTTATCTCACAGAGTTACAGCTTTCCCTTCAAGAAGGCTTTCTCTAAGGCTCTTCTTGTGGAATTTAGAAAGTGATATTTGGAAGCCCATAGAGGGCTACGGTGAAAAAGGAAATATCTTCCGTTAAAAACTAGAAAGAATCTTTCTGAGAAACTGCTTTGTGTTCTGTTAATACATCTCACAGAGTTACATCTTTCCCTTCAAGAAGCCTTTCCTTAAGACTGTTCTTGTGGAATTGGCAAAATGATATTTGGAAGCCCATAGAGGGTTATGGTGAAAAAGGAAATATCTTCCGATAAAAACTGGAAAGAAGCCTTCTGAGAAACTGCTTTGTGTTCTGTTAATTCATCTCACAGAGTTACAGGTTTCCCTTCAAGAAGCCTTTCGCTAAGGATGTTTTTGTGGAATTTAGAGAGTGATATTTGGAAGCCCATAGAGGGCTATGGTGAAAAAGGAAATATCTTCCGTTAAAAACTGGAAAGAAGCTTTCTGAGAAATTGCTTTGTGTTCTGTTAATACATCTCACAGAGTTACATCTTTCCCTTCAAGAATCCTTTCGCTAAGGCTGTTCTTGTGGAATTGGCAAAGTGATATTTGGAAGCCCATAGAGGGTTATGGTGAAAAAGGAAATATCTTCCGTTAAAAACTGGAAAGAAGCCTTCTGAGAAACTGCTCTGTGTTCTGTTAATTCATCTCACAGAGTTACAGCTTTCCATTTAAGAAGCCTTTCGCTATGGCTGTTCTTGTGGAATTTAGAAAGTGATATTTGGAAGCCCATAGAGGGCTACGGTGAAAAAGGAAATATCTTCCGTTAAAAACTAGAAAGAATCTTTCTGAGAAACTGCTTTGTGTTCTGTTAATACATCTCACAGAGTTACAGCTTTCCCATCAAGAGTCCTTTCGCTTAGACTGTTCTTGTGGAATTTCCAAAGTGACATTTAGAAGCCCGTAGAGCGCTGTGGTGAAAAAGGAAATGTCTTCATTTAAAAACTGGAAAGAAGCTTTCTGAGTAACTGCTTTTTGTTCTGTTAATTCATTTAGCAGAGATACAGCTTTCCCTTCAAGAAGCCTTTCGCTAAGGCTGTTCTTGTGGAATTCGCAAAGTGATATTTGGAAGCCCATAGAGGGCTACGGTGAAAAAGGAAATATCTTCCGTTAAAAACTGGAAAGAAGCTTTCTGAGAAACTGCTTTGTGTTCTGTGAATACATCTCACAGAGTTACATCTTTCCCTTCAAGAAGCCTTTCGCTAAGGCTGTTCTTGTGGAAGTGGCAAAGTGATATCTGGAAGTCCTTAGAGGTCTATGGTGAAAAAGGAAATATCTTCCGTTAAAACTGGAAAGAAGCTTTCTGAGAAACTGCTTTGTGTTCTGTTAATACATCTCACAGAGTTACATCTTTCCCTTCAAGAAGCCTTTCGCTAAGGCTGCTCTTGTGGAATTGGCAAAGTGATATTTGGAAGCCCATAGAGGGCTATGGTGTAAAAGGAAATATCTTCCAATAAAAACTGGCAAGAATCTTTCTGAGAAACTGCTTTGTGTTCTGTTAATTCATCTCACAGAGTTACAGCTTTCCCCTCAAGAGTCCTTTCGCTTAGACTGTTCTTGTGGAATTTGCAAAGTGATATTTGGAAGCCCGTTCTGCACTGTGGTGAAAAAGGATATGTCTTCAGTTAAAAACTGGAAAGAAGCTTTCTGAGGAACTGCTTTGTGTTCCGTAAATTCATTTCACAGAGATACAGCTTTCCCTTCAAGAACACTTTCACTAAGGCTGTTGTTGTGGAATTGGCAAAGTGATATTTGGAAGCCCATAGAGGGCTATGGTGAAAAAGGAAATATCTTCCGTTAAAAACTGGAAGGAAGCTTTCTGAGAAACTGCTTTGTGTTCAGTGAATACATCTGACAGAGTTACATCTTTCCCTTCAGGAAGCCTTTCGCTGAGGCTGTTCTTGTGGAATTGGCAAAGTGATATTTGGAAGCCCATAGAGGGTTATGGTGAAAAAGGAAATATCTTCCGTTAAAACTGGAAAGAAGCCTTCTGAGAAACTGCTTTGTGTTCTGTTAATTCATCTCACAAAGTTACAGCTTTCCCTTCATTAAGACTTTCGCTAAGGCTGTTCTTGTGGAATTTAGAAAGTGATATTTGGAAGCCCATAGAGGGCTATGGTGAAAAAGGAAATATCTTCCTTTAAAAACTGGAAAGAAGGTTTCTGAGAAAATGCTTAGTGTTCTGTTAATACAGCTGACAGAGTTTCAGCTTTCCCTTCAAGAAGCCTTTCCCTAAGGCTGTTCTTGTGGAATTGGCAAAGTGATATTTGGAAGCCCATAGAGGGCTATGGTGAAAAAGCAAATATCTTCCGTTAAAAACTGGAAAGAAGCCTTCTGAGAAACTGCTTCGTGTTCTGTTAATTCATCTCACATAGTCACAGCTTTCCCTTCAAGAAGCCTTTCGCTATGGCTGTTCTTGTGGAATTTAGAAAGTGATATTTGGAAGCCCATAGAGGGCTATGGTGAAAAAGGAAATATCTTCATTTAAAAACTTTAAAGAAGCTTTCTGAGAAACTGCTTTGTGTTCTGTTAATATATCTCACAGAGTTACATCTTTCCCTTCAAGAAGCCTTTCCCTAAGGCTGTTCTTGTGGAATTTGCAAAGTGATATTGGGAAGCCCGTACAGCGCTGTGGTGAAAAAGGAATTATCTTCAGTTTAAAACGGGAAAGAAGCTTTCTGAGAAACTGTTTTTTGTTCTGTTATTTAATTTCACAGAGATACAGCTTTCCCTGTAGGAAGCCTTTCGCTTAGGCTGTTCTTGTGGAATTGGCAAAGTGATATTTGGAAACCCATAGAGGGCTATGGTGAAAAAGGAAATACCTTCCGTTAAAAACTGGAAAGAAGCTTTCTGAGAAACTGCGTTGTGTGTTCTTAATACATCTCACAGAGTTACATGCTTCCCTTCAAGAAGCCTTTGGCTAAGGCTGTTCTTCTGGAATTGGCAAAGTGATATTTGGAAGCCCATAGAGGGCTATGGTGGAAAAGGAAATATCTTCCGTTAAAAACTGGAAAGAAGCCATCTGAGAAACTGCTTTGTGTTCTGTTAATTCATCTCGGAAAGTTACAGCTTTCCCTTCAAGAAGCCTTTCGTAAAGGCTGTTCTTGTGGAATGTAGAAAGTGATATTTGGAAACCCATAGAGGGCTATGGTGAAAAAGGAAAAATCTTCCTTTAAAAATTGGAAAGAAGCTTTCTGAGAAACTGCTTAGTGTTCTGTTAACACATCTCACAGAGTTACGGCTTTCCCTTCAAGAAGCCTTTCGCTAAGGTTGTTCTTGTGGAATTGGCAAAGTGATATTTTGAAGCCCATAGAGGGCTACGGTGAAACAGAAAATATCTTCCGTTAAAAACTGGAAAGAAGCTTTCTGAGAAACTGCTTTGTGTTCTGTTACTACATCTCACAGAGTTACATCTTTGCCTTCTAGAAGCCTTTCGCTAAGGCTGTTCTTGTGGAATTGGCAAAGTGAAATTTGGAAGCCCATAGGGGGCTATGGTGAAAAAGGAAATATCTTCCGTTAAAACTGGAAAGAAGGTTTCTGAAAAACTGTTTTGTGTTCTGTTAATACATCTCACAGAGTTACATCTTTCCCTTCAAGAAGCCTTTCGCTAAGGCTGTTCTTGTGGAATTGGCAAAGTGATATTTGGAAGCGCATAGAGGGCTAAGGTGAAAAAGGAAATATCTGCCGTTAAAAATTGGAAAGAAGCTTTCTGAGAAACTGCTTTGTGTTCTGTTAATACATCTCACAGAGTTACATCTTTCCCTTCAAGAAGCCTTTCGCTAAGGCTGTTCTTGTGGAATTGGAGAAGTGATATTTGGAAGCCCATAGAGGGCTATGATGAAAAAGGAAATATCTTCCGTTAAAAACTGGAAAGAAGACTTCTGAGAAACTTCTTTGCGTTCTGTTAATTCATCTCACAGAGTTACATCTTTCCCTACAAGAAGCCTTTCGCTAAGGCTGTTCTTGTGCAATTGGAAAAGTGATATTTGGAAGCCCCAGAGGGCTATGGTGAAAAAGGAAATATCTTCCGGTAAAAACTGGAAACAAGCTTTCTGAGAAACTGCTTTGTGTTCTGTTAATACATATCACAGAGATACATCTTTCCCTTCTAGAGGCCTTTCGCTAAGGTTGTTCTTGTGGCATTGGGAGAGTGATATTTGGAAGCCCATAGAGGGCTATGGTGAAAAAGGAAATATCTTCCGTTAAAAACTGGAAAGAAGCCTTCTGAGAAACTGCTTTGTGTTCTCTTAATTCATCTCACAGAGTTACAGCGTTCCTTCTAGAAGCCTTTCGCAAAGGCTGTTCTTGTGGAATGGAGAAAGTGATATTTGGAAGCCCATAGAGGGCTATGGTGAAAAAGGAAACATCTTCCTTTAAAAATTGGAAAGAAGCTTTCTGAGAATATGCTTAGTGTTCTGTTAACACATCTCACAGAGTTACGGCTTTACATTCAAGAAGCCTTTCGCTAAGGTTGTTCTTGTGGAATTGGCAAAGTAATATTTGGAAGCCCATAGAGGGCTACGGTGAAACAGAAAATATCTTCCGTTAAAAACTGGAAAGAAGCTTTCTGAGAAACTGCTTTGTGTTTTGTTAATACATCTCACAGAGCTACATCTTTCCCTTCTAGAAGCCTTTCGCTAAGGCTGTTATTGTGGAATTGGCAAAGTGATATTTGGAAACCCATAGGGGGCTATGGTGAAAAAGGAAATATCTTCCATTAAAAACTGGAAAGAAGCTTTCTGAGAAACTGTTTTGTGTTCTGTTAATATATCTCACAGAGTTACATCTTTCCCTTCAAGAAGCCTTTTGCTAAGGCTGTTCTTGTGGAATTGGCAAAGTGATACTTGGAAGCCCATAGAGGGCTAAGGTGAAAAAGGAAATATCTTCCGTTAAAAACTGGAAAGAAGCTTTCTGACAAACTGCTTTGTGTTCTGTTAATACATCTCACAGAGTTACATCTTTCCCTTCAAGAAGCCTTTCTGTTCTAGTGGAATTGGCAAAGTGATATTTGGAAGCCCATAGAGGGCTATGATGAAAAAGGAAATATCTTCCGTTAAAAACTGGAAAGAAGCCTTCTGAGAAACTTCTTTGCGTTCTGTTAATTCATCTCACAGAGTTACATCTTTCCCTTCAAGTAGCCTTTCGCTAAGGCTGTTCTTGTGCAATTGGAAAAGTGATATTTGGAAGCCCCAGAGGGCTATGGTGAAAAAAGAAATATCTTCCGGTAAAAACTGGAAAGAAGCTTTCTGAGAAACTGCTTTGTGTTCTGGTAATACATGTCACAGAGATACATCTTTCCCTTCTAGCGGCCTTTCGCTAAGGCTGTTCTTGTGGAATTGGCAAAGTGATATTTGGCAGCCAATAGAGGGCTATGGTGAAAAAGGAAATATCTTCCGTTAAAAACTGGAAAGAAGCTTTCAGAGAAACTGCTTTGTGTTCTGTTGATACATCTCACAGAGTTACATCTTTCCTTCAAGAAGCCTTCGCTAAGGCTGTTCTTGTGGAATTGGCAAAGTGATATTTGGAAGCCCATAGAGGGCTATGGTGAAAAAGGAAATATCTTCCGTTAAAAACTGGAAAGAAGCCTTCTGAGAAACTGCTTTGTGTTCTCTTGATTCATCTCACCGAGTTACAGCTTTCCCTTCAAGAAGCCTATCGCAAAGGCTGTTCTTGTGGAATTGGCAACGTGATATTTGGAAGCCCATAGAGGGCTATGGTGAAAAAGGAAAAATCTTCCTTTAAAAAATTGAAAGAAGCTTTCTGAGAAACTGCTTAGTGTTCTCTTAATACATCTCATAGAGTTATGGCTTTCCCTTCAAGAAGCCTTTCGCTAAGGTTGTTCTTGTGGAATTGGCAAAGTGATATTTGGAAGCCCATAGAGGGCTACGGTGAAACAGAAAATATCTTCCGTTAAAAACTGGAAAGAAGGTTTCTGAGAAACTGTTTTGTGTTCTGTTAATACATCTCACAGAGTTACATCTTTCCCTTCAAGAAGCCTTTCGCTAAGGCTGTTCTTGTGGAATTGGCAAAGTGATATTTGGAAGCCCATAGATGGTTATGGTGAAAAAAGAAATATGTTCCGTTAAAAACTGGAAAGAAGGTTTCAGAGAAACTGCTTTGTGTTCTGTTGATACATCTCACAGAATTACATCTGTCTCTTCTAGGAGCCTTTCGCTAAGGCTGTTCTTGTGGAATTGGGAAAGTGATATTTGGAAGCCCATAGAGTTCTATGGTGAAAAAGGAAATATCTTCCGTTAAAAACTGGAAAGAAGCCTTCTGAGAAACTGCTTTGTGTTCTCTTAATTCATCTCACAGAGTTACAGCTTTCCCTTCAAGAAGCCTTTCGCAAAGGCTGTTCTTGTGGAATGTAGAAAGTGATATTTGGAAGCCCATAGAGGGCTATGGTGAAAAAGGAAAAATCTTCCTTTAAAAATTGGAAAGAAGCTTTCTGAGAAACTGCTTAGTGTTCTGTTAACACATCTCACAGAGTTACGGCTTTCCATTCAAGAAGCCTTTCGCTAAGGTTGTTCTTGTGGAATTGGCAAAGTAATATTTGGAAGCCCATAGAGGGCTACGGTGAAACAGAAAATATCTTCCGTTAAAAACTGGAAAGAAGCTTTCTGAGAAACTGCTTTGTGTTCTGTTAATACATCTCACAGAGTTACATCTTTCCCTTCTAGAAGCCTTTCGCTAAGGCTGTTCTTGTGGAATTGGCAAAGTGATATTTGGAAACCCATAGGGGGCTATGGTGAAAAAGGAAATATCTTCCGTTAAAAACTGGAAAGAAGGTTTCTGAGAAACTGTTTTGTGTTCTGTTAATACATCTCACAGAGTTACATCTTTCCCTTCAAGAAGCCTTTTGCTAAGGCTGTTCTAGTGGAATTGGCAAAGTGATATTTGGAAGCCCATAGAGGGCTAAGGTGAAAAAGGAAATATCTTCCGTTAAAAACTGGAAAGAAGCTTTCTGAGAAACTGCTTTGTGTTCTGTTAATATATCTCACAGAGTTACATCTTTCCCTTCAAGAAGCCTTTCGCTAAGGCTGTTCTAGTGGAATTGGCAAAGTGATATTTGGAAGCCCATAGAGGGCTATGATGAAAAAGGAAATATCTTCCGTTAAAAACTGGAAAGAAGCCTTCTGAGAAACTTCTTTGCGTTCTGTTAATTCATCTCACAGAGTTACATCTTTCCCTACAAGAAGCCTTTCGGTAAGGCTGTTCTTGTGCAATTGGAAAAGTGATATTTGGAAGCCCCAGAGGGCTATGGTGAAAAAGGAAATATCTTCCGGTAAAAACTGGAAACAAGCTTTATGAGAAACTGCTTTGTGTTCTGTTAATACATGTCACAGGGATACATCTTTCCCTTCTAGAGGCCTTTCGCTAAGGTTGTTCTTGTGGCATTGGGAGAGTGATATTTGGAAGCCCATAGAGGGCTATGGTGAAAAAGGAAATATCTTCCGTTAAAAACTGGAAAGAAGCCTTCTGAGAAACTGCTTTGTGTTCTCTTAATTCATCTCACAGAGTTACAGCGTTCCCTTCTAGAAGCCTTTCGCAAAGGCTGTTTTTGTGGAATGGAGAAAGTGATATTTGGAAGCCCATAGAGGGCTATGGTGAAAAAGGAAAAATCTTCCTTTAAAAATTGGAAAGAAGCTTTCTGAGAAACTGCTTAGTGTTCTGTTAACACATCTCACAGAGTTACGGCTTTTCATTCAAGAAGCCTTTCGCTAAGGTTGTTCTTGTGGAATTGGCAAAGTAATATTTGGAAGCCCATAGAGGGCTACGGTGAAACAGAAAATATCTTCCATTAAAAACTGGAAAGAAGCTTTCTGACAAACTGCTTTGTGTTTTGTTAATACATCTCACAGAGCTACATCTTTCCCTTCTAGAAGCCTTTCGCTAAGGCTGTTCTTGTGGAATTGGCAAAGTGATATTTGGAAACCCATAGGGGGCTATGGTGAAAAAGGAAATATCTTCCGTTAAAAACTGGAAAGAAGCTTTCTGAGAAACTGTTTTGTGTTCTGTTAATATATCTCACAGAGTTACATCTTTCCCTTCAAGAAGCCTTTTGCTAAGGCTGTTCTTGTGGAATTGGCAAAGTGATACTTGGAAGCCCATAGAGGGCTATGGTGAAAAGGAAATATCTTCCGTTAAAAACTGGAAAGAAGCTTTCTGACAAACTGCTTTGTGTTCTGTTAATACATCTCACAGAGTTACATCTTTCCCTTCAAGAAGCCTTTCTGTTCTAGTGGAATTGGCAAAGTGATATTTGGAAGCCCATAGAGGGCTATGATGAAAAAGGAAATATCTTCCGTTAAAAACTGGAAAGAAGCCTTCTGAGAAACTTCTTTGCGTTCTGTTAATTCATCTCACAGAGTTACATCTTTCCCTTCAAGAAGCCTTTCGCTAAGGCTTTTCTTGTGCAATTGGAAAAGTGATATTTGGAAGCCCCAGAGGGCTATGGTGAAAAAGGAAATATCTTCCGGTAAAAACTGCAAAGAAGCTTTCTGGGAAACTGCTTTGTGTTCTGTTAATACATGTCACAGAGATACATCTTTCCCTTCTAGAGGCCTTTCGCTAAGGCTGTTCTTGTGGAATTGGCAAAGTGATATTTGGAAGCCAATAGAGGGCTATGGTGAAAAAGGAAATATCTTCCGTTAAAAACTGGAAAGAAGCTTTCACAGAAACTGCTTTGTGTTCTGTGGATACATCTCACAGAATTACATCTGTCTCTCCTAGAAGCCTTTCGCTAAGGCTGTTCTTGTGGAATTGGCAAAGTGATATTTGGAAGCCCATAGAGGGCTATGGTGAAAAAGGAAATATCTTCCGTTAAAAACTGGAAAGAAGCCTTCTGAGAAACTGCTCTGTGTTCTCTTGATTCATCTCACCGAGTTACAGCTTTCCCTTCAAGAAGCCTTTCGCAAAGGCTGTTCTTGTGGAATGTAGAAAGTGATATTTGGAAGCCCATAGAGGGCTACCGTGAAAAAGGAAATATCTTCCTTTAAAAAATTGAAAGAAGCTTTCTGAAAAATTGCTTAGTGTTCTGTTAATACATCTCACAGAGTTACGGCTTTCTCTTCAAGAAGCTTTTCGCAAAGGCTGTGCTTGTGGAATGTAGAAAGTGATATTTGGAAGCCCTTAGAGGGCTACGGTGAAAGAGAAAATATCTTCCGTTAAAAACTGGAAAGAAGCTTTCTGAGAAACTGTTTTGTGTTCTGTTAATACATCTCACAGAGTTACATCTTTCCCTTCAAGAAGCCTATCTCTAAGGCTGTTCTTGCGGAATTGGCAAAGTGATATTTGGAAGCCCATAGAGGGCTAAGGTGAAAAAGGAAATATCTTCCGTTAAAAACTGGAAAGAAGCTTTCTGAGAAACTGTTTTGTGTTCTGTTAATACATCTCACAGAGTTACATCTTTCCCTTCAAGAAGCCTTTCGCTAAGGCTGTTCTTGTGCAATTGGAAAAGTGATATTTGGAAGCCCATAGAGGGCTATGGTGAAAAAGGAAATATCTTCCGGTAAAAACTGGAAAGAAACTTTCTGAGAAACTGCTTTGTGTTCTGTTAATACATGTCACAGAGGTACATCTTTCCCTTCTAGAGGCCTTTCGCTAAGGCTGTTCTTGTGGAATTGGCAAAGTGATATTTGGAAGCCCATAGAGGTCTATGGTGAAAAAGGAAATATCTTCCGTTAAAAACTGGAAAGAAGCTTTCTGAGAAACTGCTTTGTGTTCTGTTAATACATCTCACAGAGTTACATCTTTCCCTTCAAGAAGCATTTCGCTAAGGCTGTTCTTGTGCAATTGGAAAAGTGATATTTGGAAGCCAATAGAGGGCTATGGTGAAAAAGGAAATATCTTCCGGTAAAAACTGGAAAGAAACTTTCTGAGAAACTGCTTTCTGTTCTGTTAATACATGTCACAGAGGTACATCTTTCCCTTCTAGAGGCCTTTCGCTAAGGCTGTTCTTGTGGAATTGGCAAAGTGATATTTGGAAGCCCATAGAGGTCTATGGTGAAAAAGGAAATATCTTCCGTTAAAAACTGGAAAGAAGCTTTCTGAGAAACTGCTTTGTGTTCTGTTGATACATCTCACAGAATTACATCTGTCCCTTCTAGAAGCCTTTCGCTAAGGCTGTTCTTGTGGAATTGGCAAAGTGATATTTGGAAGCCCGTAGAGGGCTATGGTGAAAAAGAAATATCTTCCGTTAAAAACTGGAAAGAAGCCTTCTGAGAAACTGCTTTGTGTTCTCTTAATTCATCTCACAGAGTTACAGCTTTCCCTGCAAGAAGCCTTTCGCAAAGGCTGTTCTTGTGGAATGTAGAAAGTGATATTTGGAAGCCCATAGAGGGCTATGCTGAAAAGGAAATATCTTCCGTTAAAACTGGAAAGAAGCTTTCTGAGAAACTGCTTAGTGTTCTGTTAATACATCTCACAGAGTTACGGCTTTCCCTTCAGGAAGCCTTTCGCTAAGGCTGTTCTTGTGGAATTGGCAAAGTGATATTTCGAAGCCCATACGAGGATATGGTGAAAAAGGAAATATCTTCCGTTAAAAACTGGAAAGAAGCCTTCTGAGAAACTGCTTTGTGTTCTCTTAATTCATCTCACAGAGTTACAGCTTTCCCTGCAAGAAGCCTTTCGCAAAGGCTGTTCTTGTGGAATGTAGAAAGTGATATTTGGAAGCCCATAGAGGGCTATGGTGAAAAAGGAGATATCTTCCGTTAAAAACTGGAAAGAAGCTTTCTGAGAAACTGCTTTGTGTTCTGTTAATACATCTCACAGTGTTACATCTTTCCCTTCAAGAAGCCTTTCGCTAAGGCTGTTCTTGTGGAATTGGCAAAGTGATATTTGGAAGCCCATGGAGGGCTGTGGTGGAAAAGGAAATATCTTCCGTCAGAAACTGGAAAGAAGCCTTCTGAGAAACTGCTTTGTTTTCTCTTAATTCATCTCGGAAAGTTACAGCTTTCCCTTCAAGAAGCCTTTCGCTAAGGATGTTCTTGTGGAATTTAGAAAGTGATATTTGGAAGCCCATAGAGGGCTATTGTGAAAAAGGAATTATCTTTTTTTAAAAACTGGAAAGAAGCTTTCTGAGAAACTGCTGCCTGTTCTGTTAATGCATCTCACAGATTTACAGCTTTCCCTTCAAGAAGCCTTTCGCTAAGGCTGTTCTTGTGGAATTGTCAAAGTGATATTTGGAAGCCAATAGAGGGCGAAGGTGAAAAAGGAAATATCTTCCGTTAAAAACTGTAAAGAATCTTTTTGAGAAACTGCTTTGTGTTCTGTTAATAAATCTCAGAGAGTTATATCTTTCACTTCAAGAAGCCTTTCGCTAAGGCTGTTCTTCTAGAATTGGCAAAGTGATATTTGGAAGCCCTTCAAGGGCTATGGTGAAAAAGGAAATATCTTCCGTTAAAAACTGGAAAGAAGCCTTCTGAGAAAATGCTTTGTGTTCTGTCAATTCATCTCACACAGTAACAGCTTTCCCTTCAAGAAGCCTTTCGCTAAGGCTGTTCTTGTGGAATTGGCAAAGTGATATTTGGAAGCCCATAGAGGGCTTCGGTGAAAAAGGAAATATGTTCGGTTAAAAAATGGAAAGAATTTTTCTGAGAAACTGCTTTGTGTTCTGTTAATTCAACTCACAGAGTTACAGCTTTCCCCTGATGATTCCTTTCGCTTAGACTGTTCTTGTGGAATTTGCAATGTGATATTTGGAAGCCCGTACAGCTCTGTCGTGAGAAAGTAAATGTCTTCAGTTAAAAACTGTAAAGGAGCTTTCTGAGAAACTACTTTGTGTTCTGTTAATACATCTCACAGAGTTACATCTTTCCCTTCTAGAAGCCTTTCGCTAAGGCTGTTCTTGTGGAATTGGAAAAGTGTAATTTGGAAGCCCATAGAGGGCTATGGTGAAAAAGTAATTATCTTCGGTTAAAAACTGGAAAGAAGCTTTCTGAGAAACCGCTTTGTGTTCTGTTAATACATCTCACAGAGTTACATGTTTCCCTTCAAAAGCCTTTCGCAAAGGCTGTTCTTGTGGAATTGGCAAAGTGATATTTGGAAGCCCATAGAGGGTTATGGTAAAAAAGGAAATATCTTCCGTTAAAAACTGGAGAGAAACCTTCTCAGAGACTGCTTTGTGTTCTGTTAATTCATCTCAATGAGTTACAGGTTTGCCTTCAAGAAGCTTTTCGCTAAGGCTGTTCTTGTGGAATTTAGAGAGTGATATTTGGAAGCCCATAGAAGGCTATGGTGAAAAAGGAAATATCTTCCTTTAAAAACTGGAAAGAAGCTTTCTGAGAAACTGCTTACTGTTCTGTTAATACATCTCACAGAGGTACAGCTTTTCCTACAAGAAGCCTTTCGCTAAGGCTGTTCTTGTGGAATTGGCAAAGTGATATTTGGAGCCCATAGAGGGCTATCGTGATAAAGGAAATATCTTCCCTTAAAAACTGGAAAGAAGCTTTCTGAGAACCTGCTTTGCGTTCTGTTAATACATCTCACAGGGTTACATCTATCCCTTCAAGAAGCCTTTCGCTAAGGCTGTTCTTGTGGAATTAAGAGAGTGATATTAGGAAGCCCATAGAGGGCTATCTTGAAAAAGGAAATATCTTCCTTTAAAAACTGGAAAGAAGCCTTCTGAGAAACTGCTTTATGTTCTGTTAATTCATCTCACAGAGTTACAGCTTTCCCTTCCAGAAGCCTTTCGCTAAGGCTGTTCTTGTGGAATTGGCAACGTGATATTTGGAAGCCCATAGAGGGCTATGGTGAAAAAGGAAATAACTTTTTTTAAAAACTAGAAAGAAGCTTTCTGAGAAACTGCCTAGTGTTCTGTTAATCCATGTCACAGTGTTACAGCTTTCCATTCAAGAAGCCTTTAGCTAAGGCTGTTCTTGTGGAATTCGCAAAGTCATATTTGGTAGCCCATAGAGGGCTATGGTGAAAAAGGAAATATCTTCCGTTAAAAACTGGAAAGATACTTTCTGAGAAACTGCTTTGTGTTCTATCAACTCATCTCACAGATTTACAGCTTTCCCTTCAAGAAGCCTTTCACTCCGGCTGTTCTTGTGGAATTCAGAAAGTGATATTTGGAAGCCCATAGAGGGCTAAGGTGAAAAAGGAAATACCTTCCCTTAAAAACTGGAAAGAAGCTTTCTGAGAAACTGCTTAGTGTTCTGTTAATGCATCTCACAGAGTTACAGCTTTCCCTTCAAAAAACCTTTCGCTAAGGCTGTTCTTGTGGAATTGGCAAAGTGATATGGAAACCCATGGAAGGCTATGGTGGAAAAGGAAATATCTTCCGTTGAAAACAGGAAAGAAGCCTTCTGAGAAACTGGTTTGTGGTCTGTTAATTCATCCAAGAATGCTACAGCTTTCTCTTCAAGAAGCCTTTCGCTAAGGCTGTTCTTGTGGAATTTAGAAAGTGATATTTGGAAGCCCATAGAGGGCTATGGTGAAAAAGGAAATATCTTCCGTTAAAAACTAGAAAAAAGCTTTCTGAGAAACTGCTTAGTGTTCTGTTAATACATCTCACAGTGTTACATCTTTCCCTTCTAGAAGCCTTTCACTAAGGCTGTTCTTGTGGAATTGGCAAAGTGATATTTGGAAGCCCATAAATGGCTATGGTGAAAAAGTAAATATCTTCCGTTGAAAAATGGAAATAAGCCTTCTGAGAAACTGCCTTGTGTTCTGCTAATTCATCTCACAGAGTTACAGGTTTCCCTTCAAGAAGCCTTTCGCTAAGGCTGTTCTTGTGGAATTTACAAAGTGATATTTGGAAGCCCTTAGAGGGCTATGGTGAAAAAGGAAAAATCTTCCTTTAAAAACTGGAAAGAAGCTTTCTGAGAAACTGCTTAGTGTTCTGTTAATACATCTAACAGAGTTACGGCTTTCCCGTCAAGAAGCCTTTCGCTAATGCTGTTCTTGTGGAATAGGCAAAGTGATATTTGGAAGTCCACAGAGGGCTGTGGTGAAAAAGGAAATATCTTCCGTTAAAAACTGGAAAGAAGCTTTCTGAGAAACTGCCTAGTGTTCTGTTAATACATCTCACAGAGTTACATCCTTCCCTTCAAGAAGCCTTTCGCTAAGGCTGTTCTTGTGGGATTGGCAAAGTGATATTTGGAAGCCCATAGAGGGCTATGGTGAAAAAGGAAATATCTTCCGTTAAAAACTAGAAAGAAGCTTTCTGAGAAACTGCTTTGTGTTCTGTTAATACATCTCACAGAGTTACATCTTTCCCTTCAAGAAACCTTTCGCTAACGCTGTTCTTGTGGAATTGGCAAAGTGATATTTGGAAGCCCATAGAGGGCTATGGTGAAAAAGGAAATATCTTCCGTTAAAAAGTGGAAAGAAGCTTTCTGAGAAACTGCTTTGTGTTCTGTTAATACATCTCACAGAGTTACATGTTTCCCTTCAAGAAGCCTTTCGCTAAGGCTGTTCTTGTGGAATTGGCAAAGTGATATTTGGAAGCCCATAGAGGGCTATGGTGAAAAAGGAAATATCTTCCGTTAAAAACTAGAAAGAAGCTTTCTGAGAAACTGCTTGTGTTCTGTTAATACATCTCACAGAGTTACAGCTTTCCTTCAAGAAGCCTTTCGCTAAGTCTGTTCTTGTGGAATTGGAAAGTGATATTTGGAAGCCCTTAGAGGGCTATGGTGAAAAAGGAAATATCTTCCGTTAAAAACTGGAAGGAAGCTTTCTGAGAAACTGCTTTGTGTTCTGTTAATACATCTAAAAGAGTTACATCTTTCCCATCTAGAAGCCTTTCGCTAAGGCTGTTCTTGTGTAATTGCAAAAGTGATATTTGGAAGCCCTTAGAGGGCTGTGGTGAAAAAGGAAATATCTTCCGTTAAAAACTGGAAAGAAGCTTTCTGAGAAACTGCTTTGTGTTCTGTTAATACATGTCACCGAGTTACATCTTTCCCTTCTAGAGGCCTTTTGCTAAGGCTGTTCTTGTGTAATTGGCAAAGTGATATTTGGAAGCCCATAGAGGGCTATGGTGAAAAAGGAAATATCTTCCGTTAGAAACTGGAAAGAAGCCTTCTGAGAAACTGCTTTGTGTTCTGTTAATTCATCTCACAGAATTACAGCTTTCCCTTCAAGAAGCCTTTCGCTAAGTCTGTTCTTGTGGAATTTAGAAAGTGATATTTGGAAGCCCAGAGAGGGCTATGGTGAAAAAGGAAATATCTTCCTTTAAAAACTGGAAAGAAGCTTTCTGAGAAACTGCTTAGTGTTCTGTCAATACATATCACAGAGTTACCGCTTTCCCTTCAAGAAGCCTTTCGCTATGGCTGTTCTTGTGGAATTGGCAAAGTGATATTTGGAAGCCCACAGAGGGCTATGGTGAAAAAGGAAATATCTTCCGTTAAAAACTGGAAAGAAGTCTTCTGAGAAACTGCTTTGTGTTCTGTTAATTCATGTCACAGAGTTACATCCTTCCCTTCAAGAAGACTTTCGCTAAGGCTGTTCTTGTGGAATTTAGAAAGTGATACTTGGAAGCCCATAGAGGGCTATGGAGAAAAAGGAAATATCTTCCGTTAAACACTGGAAGGAAGCTTTCTGAGAAACTGTTTTGTGTTCTGTTAATACATCTCACAGAGTTACATCTTTCCCTTCAAGAATCCTTTCGCTAAGACTGTTCTTTTGGAATTGGCAAAGTGATATTTGGAAGCCCATAGAGGGCTATGGTGAAAAAGGAAATATCTTCCGCGAAAAACTGGAAAGAACCCTTCTGAGAAACTGCTTTGTGTTCTGTTAATTCATCTCAGAGAGTTACAGCTTTCCCTTCAAGAAGCCTTTCGCTAAGGGTTTTCTTGTGGAATTTAGAAAGTGATATTTGGAAGCCCATAGAGCCTCTGGTGAAAAAGGAAATATCTTCCTTTAAAAATTGGAAAGAAGCTTTCTGAGAAACTACTTAGTGTTCTGTTAAAACATCTCAATGAGTTACATCTTTCCCTTCTTGAAGCCCTTCGCTAAGGCTGTTCTTTTGGAATTGCCAAAGTGATATTTGGAATCCCATAGAGGGCTATGGTGAAAGAGAAAATATCTTCCGTTAAAAACTGGAAAGAAGCTTTCTGAGAAACTGCTTTGTGTTCTGTTAATTCATCTCACAGAATTACAGTTTTCCCTTCAAGAAGCCTTTCGCTAAGTCTGTTCTTGTGGAATTTAGAAAGTGATATTTGGAAGCCCATAGAGGGCTATGGTGAAAAAGAAAATATCTTCCTTTAAAAACTGGAAAGAAGCTTTCTGAGAAACTGCTTAGTGTTCTCTTAATACATATCACAGAGTTACCGCTTTCCCTTCAAGAAGCCTTTCGCTATGGCTGTTCTTGTGGAATTGGCAAAGTGATATTTTGAAGCCCATAGAGGGCTATGGTGAAAAAGAAAATATCTTCCGTTAAAAAGTGGAAAGAAGCTTTCTGAGAAACTGCTTTGTGTTCTGTTAATATATCTCACAGAGTTACATCCGTCCCTTAAAGAAGCCTTTCGCTAAGGCTGTTCTTGTGGAATCGGCAAAGTGATATTTGAAGCCAATGGAGGGCTATGGTGGAAAAGGAAATATCTTCCGTTAAAAACTGGAAAGAAGCCTTCTGAGAAACTGCTTTGTGTTCTGTTAATTCATCTAAGAAAGTTACAGCATTCCCTTCAAGAAGCCTTTTGCTAAGGCTGTTCTTCTGGAATTTAGAAAGTGATATTTGGAAGCCCATAGAGGGCTATTGTGAAAAAGGAAATATCTTTTTTTAAAAACTGGAAAGAAGCTTTCTGAGAAACTGCTTTGTGTTCTGTTAATACATCTCACAGAGTTACATGTTTACCTTCAAGAAGCCTTTCGCTAAGGCTGTTCTTGTGGAATTGGCAAAGTGATATTTGGAAGCCCATAAAGGGCTATGGTGAAAAAGGAAATATCTTCCGTTAAAAACTAGAAAGAAGCGTTCTGAGAAACTGCTTCGTGTTCTGTTAATACATCTCACAGAGTTACAGCTTTCCCTTCAAGAAGCCTTTCGCTAAGTCTGTTCTTGTGGAATTGGAAAAGTGATATTTGGAAGCCCATAGAGGGCTATGGTGAAAAAGGAAATATCTTCCGTTAAAATGTGGAAAGAAGCTTTCTGAGAAACTGCTTTGTGTTCTGTTAATACATCTCACAGTGTTACATCTTTCCCTTCAAGAAGCCTTTCGCTAAGGCTGTTCTGGTGGAATTCTCAAATTGATATTTGGAATCCCATAGAGGGCTATGGTGAAAAAGGAAATATCTTCCGTTAAAATGTGGAAAGAAGCTTTCTGAGAAACTGCTTTGTGTTCTGTTAATACATCTCACAGTGTTACATCTTTCCCTTCAAGAAGCCTTTCGCTAAGGCTGTTCTGGTGGAATTCTCAAATTGATATTTGGAATCCCATAGAGGGCTATGGTGAAAAAGGAAATATCTTCCGTTAAAAACTGGAAAGAAGCTTTCTGAGAGACTGCTTTGTGTTCTGTTAATACATCTCACAGAGTTACATCTTTCCCTTCAAGAAGCCTTTCGCTATGGCTGTTCTTTTGGAATTGGCAAAGTGATATTTGGAAGCCCATAGAGGGCTATGGTGAAAAAGGAAATATTTTCCGTTAAAAACTGGAAAGAAGCCTTCTGAGAAACTGCTTGGTGTTCTGTTCATTCATCTCACAGAGTTACAGGTTTCCCTTCAAGAAGCCTTTCGCTAAGGCTGTTCTTGTGGAATTTAGAAAGTGATATTTGGAAGCCCTTAGAGGGCTATGGTGAAAAAGTAAATATCTTCCGTTAAAAACTGGAAAGAAGCTTTCTGAGAAACTGATTAGTGTACTGTTAATATATCTCACAGAGTTACGGCTTTACCTTCAAGAAGCCTTTCGCTAAGTCTGTTCTTGTGGAATTTAGAAAGTGATATTTGGAAGCCCATAGAGGTCTATGGTGAATAAGGAAATATCTTCCTTTAAAAACTGGAAAGAAGCTTTCTGAGAAACTGCTTAGTGTTCTGTTAATACATCTCACAGAGTTACAGCTTTCTCTTCAAGAAGTCTTTCGCTAAGGCTATTCTTGTGGAATTGGCAACGTGATATTTGGACGTCCATAGAGGGCTATGGTGAAAAAGGAAATATCTTCCGTTAAAAACTGGAAAGAAGCCTTCTGAGAAACTGCTTTTTGTTCTGTTAATTCATCTCACAGAGTTACAGCTTCCCCTTCAAGAAGCCTTTCGCTAAGGCTGTTCTTGTGGAATTTAGAAAGAGATATTTGGAAGCGCTTAGAGGGCTATGGTGAAAAGGGAAATATCTTCCTTTAAAAACTGGAAAGAAGCTTTCTGAGAAACTGCTTTGTGTTCTGTTAATACATCTCACAGAGTTACATCTTTCCCTTCAAGAAGCCTTTCGCTAAGGCTGTTCTTGTGGAATTGGAAAAGTGATATTTGGAAGCCCATAGAGGGCTATGGTGAAAAAGGAAATATCTTCCGGTAAAACTAGAAAGAAGCGTTCGGAGAAACTGCTTCGTGTTCTGTTAATACATCTCACAGAGTTACATCTTTCCCTTCAAGAAGCCTTTCGCTAAGGCTGTTCTTGTGGAATTGGAAAAGTGATATTTGGAAGCCCACAGAGGGCTATGGTGAAAAAGGAAATATCTTCCGTTAAAAGTGGAAAGAAGCTTCTGAGAAACTGCTTTGTGTTCTGTTAATTCATCTCACAGGTTACATCTTTCCTTCAAGAAGCCTTTCGCTAAGGCTGTTCTTGTGGAATTGGCAAAGTGATATTTGGAAGCCCATAGAGGGTTATTATGAAAAAGGAAATATCTTCCGTTAAAAACTGGAAAGAAGCTTTCTGAGAAACTGCTTTGTGTTCTGTTAATACATCTCACAGAGTTACATGTTTACCTTCAAGAAGCCTTTCGCTAAGGCTGTTCTTGTGGAATTTAGAGAGTGATATTTGGAACCCCAGAGAGGGCTATGGTGAAAAAGGAAATATCTTCCTTTAAATACAGGAAAGAAGCTTTCTGAGAACCTGCTTAGTGTTCTGTTAATACATCACACAGAGTTACTGCTTCCCCATCAAGAAGCCTTTCGCTAAGGCTGTTCTTGTGGAATTGGCAAAGTGATATTTGGAAGCCCATAGAAGGCTAAGGTGAAAAAGGAAATATCTTCCGTTAAAAACTGGAAAGAATCTTTCTGAGAAACTGCTTTATGTTCTGTTAATACATCTCACAGAGTTACATCCTTCCCTTCAACAAGCCTTTCGCTAAGGCTGTTCTTGTGGAATTGGCAAAGTGAGATTTGGAAGCCCATAGAAGGCTAAGGTGAAAAAGGAAATATCTTCCTTTAAAAACTGGAAAGAAGCCTTCTGAGAAACTGCTTTGTGTTCTGTTAATTCATCTCAGTAAGTTACAGCTTTCCCTTCAAGAAGCCTTTCGCTAAGGCTGTTCTTGTGGGATTTAGAAAGTGATATTTGGAAGTCCATAGAGGGCTATGGTGAAAAAGGAAATATATTTTTTAAAAAACTGGAAAGAAGCTTTCTGAGAAACTGTAGTGTTCTGTTAATGCATCTCACAGAGTTACAGCTTTCCTTCAAGAAGCCTTTCGCTAAGGCTGTTCTTGTGGAATTGGCAAAGTGATATTTGGAGCCCATAGAGGCTATGGTGAAAAGGAAATATCTTCCTTAAAAACTGGAAAGAAGCTTTCTGAGAAACTGCTTGTGTTCTGTTAATTCATCTCACAGGTTACATCTTTCCTTCAAAAGCCTTTCGCTAAGGCTGTTCTTGTGGAATTGAAAGTGATATTTGGAAGCCCATAGAGGGCTATCTTGAAAAAAATATCTTCCTTTAAAAACTGGAAAGAAGCCTTCTGAGAAACTGCTTTATGTTCTGTTAATTCATCTCACAGAGTTACAGCTTTCCTTCAAAGCCTTTCGCTAAGGCTGTTCTTGTGGAATTGGAAAAGTGATATTTGGAAGCCCATAGAGGGCTATGGTGAAAAGGAAATAACTTTTTAAAAACTGGAAGAAGCTTTCTGAGAAACTGCCTAGTGTTCTGTTAATCCATGTCACAGTGTTACAGCTTTCCATTCAAGAAGCCTTTAGCTAAGGCTGTTCTTGTGGAATTGCAAAGTGATATTTGGAAGCCCATAGAGGGCTATGGTGAAAAGGAAATATCTTCCGTTAAAACTGGAAAGAAACTTTCTGAGAAACTGCTTTGTGTTCTATCAACTCATCTCACAGATTTACAGCTTTCCCTTCAAGAAGCCTTTCACTCCGGCTGTTCTTGTGGAATTCAGAAAGTGATATTTGGAAGCCCATAGAGGCTATGGTGAAAAGGAAATACCTTCCTTAAAAACTGGAAAGAAGCTTTCTGAGAAACTGCTTAGTGTTCTGTTAATGCATCTCACAGAGTTACAGCTTTCCCTTCAAAAAACCTTTCGCTAAGGCTGTTCTTGTGGAATTGGCAAAGTGATATGGAAACCCATGGAAGGCTATGGTGGAAAAGGAAATATCTTCCGTTGAAAACTGGAAAGAAGCCTTCTGAGAAACTGCTTTGTGTTCTGTTAATTCATCTCACAGAGTTACAGCTTTCCCTTCAAAAACCTTTCGCTAAGGCTGTTCTTGTGGAATTTAGAAAGTGATATTTGGAAGCCCATAGAGGGCTATGGTGAAAAAATATCTTCCGTTAAAACTGGAAAAAGCTTTCTGAGAAACTGCTTAGTGTTCTGTTAATACATCTCACAGTGTTACATCTTTCCTTCAAAAGCCTTTCACTAAGGCTGTTCTTGTGGAATTGGCAAAGTGATATTTGGAAGCCCATAAAGGGCTATGGTGAAAAAGTAAATATCTTCCGTTAAAAAATGGAAATAAGCCTTCTGAGAAACTGCCTTGTGTTCTGCTAATTCATCTCACAGAGTTACAGGTTTCCCTTCAAGAAGCCTTTCGCTAAGGCTGTTCTTGTGGAATTTACAAAGTGATATTTGGAAGCCCTTAGAGGGCTATGGTGAAAAAGGAAAAATCTTCCTTTAAAAACTGGAAAGAAGCTTTCTGAGAAACTGCTTAGTGTTCTGTTAATACATCTAACAGAGTTACGGCTTTCCCGTCAAGAAGCCTTTCGCTAATGCTGTTCTTGTGGAGTAGGCAAAGTGATATTTGGAAGTCCACAGAGGGCTGTGGTGAAAAAGGAAATATCTTCCGTTAAAAACTGGAAAGAAGCTTTCTGAGAAACTGCCTAGTGTTCTGTTAATACATCTCACAGAGTTACATCCTTCCCTTCAAGAAGCCTTTCGCTAAGGCTGTTCTTGTGGGATTGGCAAAGTGATATTTGGAAGCCCATAGAGGGCTATGGTGAAAAAGGAAATATCTTCCGTTAAAACTGGAAAAAGCTTTCTGAGAAACTGCTTTGTGTTCTGTTAATACATCTCACAGAGTTACATCTTTCCTTCAAGAAACCTTTCGCTAAGGCTGTTCTTGTGGAATTGGCAAAGTGATATTTGAAGCCCATAGAGGGCTATGGTGAAAAGGAAATATCTTCCGTTAAAACGTGGAAAGAAGCTTTCTGAGAAACTGCTTTGTGTTCTGTTAATACATCTCACAGAGTTACATGTTTCCCTTCCAGAGGCCTTTCGCTAAGGCTGTTCTTGTGGAATTGGAAAAGTGATATTTGGAAGCCCTTAGAGGGCTATGGTGAAAAAGGAAATATCTTCCGTTAAAAACTGGAAAGAAGTCTTCTGAGAAACTGCTTTGTTTTCTGTTAATTAATCTCACAGAGTTACAGCTTTCCCTTCAAGAAACCTTTCGCTAAGGCTGTTCTTGTGGAATTTAGAAAGTGATATTTGGAAGCCCATAGAGGGCTATGTTGAAAAAGGAAATATCTTCGTTTAAAAACTGGAAAGAAGCTTTCTGAGAAACTGCTTAGTGTTCTGTTAATACACCTCACAGAGTTAAGGCTTTCCCTTCAAGAAGCCTTTCGCTAAGGCTGCTCTTGTGGAATTGGCAAAGTGATATTTGGAAGCCCATAGAGGCTATGGTGAAAAAAATATCTTCCGTTAAAACTGGAAAGAAGCTTTCTGAGAAACTGCTTAGTGTTCTGTTAATACATCTAACAGAGTTACATCTTTCCCTTGAAGAAGCCTTTCGCTAAGGCTGTTCTTGTGTAACTTAGAAAGTGATATTTGGAAGCCCATAGAGGGCTAAGGTGAAAAAGAGTATATCTTCCGTTAAAAACTGGAAGGAAGCTTTCTGAGAAACTGCTTTGTGTTCTGTTAATACATCTAAACGAGTTACATCTTTCCCATCTAGAAGCCTTTCGCTAAGGCTGTTCTTGTGGAATTGCAAAAGTGATATTTGGAAGCCCTTAGAGGGCT
>JAKFHT010001340.1:0-31455 GCA_023783455.1 Erythrocebus patas | reverse complement strand
TCACTTTCACATAGTCTCTGCGCTCCAAAATATCACTTTTTCGTTTTACAAACAGTGTTCAAACACTGCTTATGAGAAGAGGTATAACTCCTGAGTGGAATGCACATCACAAAGCAGTTTCTCAGAAAGCTTTCTAGTTTTATCTGAGATATTTCCTTTTTCACCATAGTCAATGTGCTCAATATCCTTTCAGATCCTCATGACAGTTTCAAAATGAAAGAAAGTTTTATCTATGTGAGAATAAACATCAAAAGCAGTTTCACAGAAAGCTTTCCAGTTTTATCTGAAGATATTTCCTTTTCACCATAGGCCTGAATGTGCTCCGAATGTCCTTTGGATCCATCCATGACAGAGTTTCTGCATAATGAAAGAAAGTTTTATCTATGTGAGATGAATACACATATCACAAAGCAGTTTCACAGAAAGCTTCTTTCCAGTTTTTGTCTGAGGATATTTCCTTTTCACCATAGCATCATATGCTCCCGAATGTCCCTTGGTATTTTTCCAAAAGGATTTCTGATGAAGAGAGAGGTATAACACTGTGAGTGGAATGCACACTCACAAAGCAGCTCAGAAAGCTTCTTCCAGTTTCTATCTGAAGATATTTCCTTTTTTCACTGTAAGCCTCAAAGCGCTCCTGAATATCCTTAGCTAAATAAAACAGTGTTAGAAATATTTTCAGTTTACAGTGAGTTTATTTGGATATAACCCCATTGTAGGTCCAGGAGTGTGAACGTGAGTGTGTGTGTGTGTGTGTGTGTGTTTTAGTTGAATTTGACTATAACTTTGCTGTCCTCTGTAAGTTGACAAATGTATGCATCTTGGTTCAGGTTAAACTTGTTGGCCACTTCCCTGCATACAAAATAATGATCTGGTCAACCTAGAAAACTGCAGTAAAATAATCATAATCAGAATATTAATATTCGGGCTATCTTTTGAATTTTTACTATGTATCAGGCATCTTTTTGGTAATAATAAAGTTATTTTTATCTTCATAAAATCATAAAGTACCTCACAATGTTTATATTTTATGAATGAGTGTATTGAAGTTTACAGTGGTTGAGTGATGTATCTGCCCAGATTTATACAACTAGTTGGTACCAGACAAGGGATTCAAACTGAGGTAAGTTTGCCTCCAAGGTAACCATGTTTTCCTCTATTCAAAATACCTTCCCACAATCAACTTTCAAAATGTCTTCTCGTGACTTTTATTTTATTGCCACAATTTCTGAGTCACAATCATTATTAGTAAATACATTTAATGGGTACATCAAAATTCTATAAATTTGGAATCTGAGGATGTGGTCAGAAAAAAACACATAAAAGTCTAAAATACAATGATTGAGTGCAAACATACCATCTTGGAAACTGTAATGTGACACCATGTAACAAAGGGTATTTGGGCAATTGAAAAACAATTTGAGTAAAAACTGTTTGTGTTACTTCAGCATGAACCAGGGTAAAGGGGACCCCACTAATGTCTACTTGCTGGTTTACCAGGTTATAGCCCTTAAAAATGAAGATGCCATTGTGCTATGTACATGAGGAAATTCATTTGTTTCTTATGCTACTACTTTTCTTCCTAGTCTTAGCTTACTGGCAATTGGATTCTCCTATTAGAAAAGAGCATGTTACCAGTTGCATTAGATATCTCAGTCTGTTTAACAGCAGTCAAATTTTCCAATGTGTGTTTAAGTGTGTGTTACATGAGTGGCACTTTAGGGAGAATTCTATCTCTGTGCATAAAAAATTGGCCTTTTGTTGTTCATTTTCTACATTTGGCTCAGTGTCTCACAAACTGTCCCCCTTAAGAAATGAGTAAAATACATTTCTCAAACTGAGAAATGAGACTCCAGACCCTAGGTGAAGAAAATACCATCAGTAAGCAAGAGCCAGCATCAATTCATTATTACCATTCCAGAAATGTCGAATTAAATATAAAACCACTTTCCACTCAAAGAGGAAAGTTAGAGAGATACATTGGACAACAGGATAGTCCCTGAAGTCACAATGTCTCTCCTAACACCTCTTTATTGATTCTATTATGCAAGAGTTTTTTTACCTAATTCTTAGGGTAAACTATCTGCTGCAGAGTATTATTTTTATGTGTCTTTAAACCATTTACCCTATGCTTTATTCCCTGGTTTACTTGGAAGGGAAAGTTTGCTTTTTTGTTCTTATTTTGACAGTAGTCTCCCCAAGCCTGGAATTCTTCATGGTTCTCCTGAAGAAACTCAGTGTAACTCCTTCACAAGCTGACATTATATTTGGGCCTGATGAAATATGTGAGCACACATTGCCTTAATTCGCAATCCTTGGGAATGGAGTAATTATATGAATTACTCTCCTCCAGCTGATTTATTGTGGTTGAATTTGCTGCAATGTAAGCTGTAGGGAGCCAGATATTTCAAATAATAACTGAAGAGAATTAAAGAATAGTAGCAAATATGCATATTTATAAGAAATGTTACACTAGGATAGACTATGTAGAGATTACCCTTAGGCAGAAATTTATTGAATTACATGATAAATCTAGTTCTCTGACATCCAAATAAATAATTGTCAGAAATAGGGGCATCCTCTTTGTTATTTGTCTATATATTTCCCTATCATCAAAAAGGGATATTTCTTTAAATTATAGGCTCAAACCTTATTTTTTCATACGATGTCTTAAGTGGAATACTTCCATCTACATTTGAAAAGAGGCTATCATGAAATTCCTTGCCCCTTGCTTATAATACTTCCTATTTTATCAGCCCACCTGTTAATATAGATTAGGCTCCTGACGTTATTTAATGGGGATGAGGCAGTCACTCTTAATAATATGCTACTCTAAAGAAATTTAGTATCAATGGTCTTTCTCTCATAAAACTATAATAAAACTTGGTATAACCAGGAATTCTGTGATCCAGAACATCTAACATTAGAGAAAGTTATTAAATGTATAGTATGCAAGATTTTTATTTTCAAAAAGTGAAATTCCTCCTATAGGTATCTGACATTAAAATACTACTGACTATAATTTGTTCTTTGATGATACAGAATATCTAATATCCTTTGATGAATCAATATGATTCAATAAATAAATAAAGAACCTTAACTAAAAATAAAACTTAGGCATGAGTTCTAAAAGGCACACAAAAAGTGATTAGTCAAGTTTTTGTTCTCAAGTATCTTTTGCATTTTCTAAACATCAAGATTTTTAAATTTCATTTTCAGTTGACATGTAATAATTGTGTATAATTATGGAATACAGAACAATATTTCATATGTGTCACAATACAATAACAAAATCAGAATAATTAGCATATCCATCACCTCATACATATGTCATGTCTTGATACTATGAACATTCAAAATCCTCTTCTCTAGCTTTGTAAAATGTATAATAAATTATTGTTAACCATATTCATCCCAGTGCTGCAGAACAATAGAATTTATTTCTTCCATCTAGCTGTAACTTTGTATCCCGTAACCAACCTCTCTATCCTCTCTTTGTCCCTACTCCTAGCCTCTAACTACCACAATTCTACTCTCTACTTCTTTGGGCTCCATTTTAAATATCAGGGTTTTTATTATTATTATACTTTAAGTTCTGATATTTGTGCAGAATGTGCAGGTTTGTTACATAGGTATACACATGCCATGGTGGTTTGCTGCACCCATCAATCTGTCATCTACATTAGGTATTTCTCTAATGCTATCCCTCCTTGTCTGCCAACCCCTATAGGCCCCAGTGTGTGATGTTCCCTCCTGTGTCTATGTGTTCTCATTGTTCAACTCCCATTTATGAGTGAGAACATGTGGTGTTTGGTTTTCTGTTCCTGTGTTAGTTTGCTGAGGATGATGGTTTCCAGCTTCATCCATGTCCCTGCAAAGGACATGAACTCATCCATTTTATTGCTGCATAGTATTCCATGGTATATATGTGCCACATTTTCTTAATCCAATCTGCCACTGATGGACATTTGGGTTGATTCCAAGTCTTTGCTATTGTGAATAGTGCAAGAATAAACATACACGTGTGCATGTCTTTATAGCAGCATGATTTATAATCCTTTGATACCCAAGTAATGGGATGGCTGGGTCATATGGTACATCTAGTTCTAGATCCTTGAGGAATCGCCATACTGTTTTCCATAATGGTTGAACTAGTTTACAATCCCACCAACAGTGTAAAAAAGTGTTCCTATTTCTCCACATCCTCTCCAGCACCTGTTGTTTCCTGACTTTTGAATGATTGCCATTCTAACTGGTGTGAGATGGTATCTCATTGTGGTTTTGATTTACATTTCTCTGATGGCACAGTGATGATGATATTTTCATGTGTCTGTTGGCTGTGAATGTCTTCTTTGAGAAAATGTCTGTTCATATCCTGCCCACTTTTGATGGGGTTGTTTTGTTTTTCTTGTAAATTTGTTTGAGTTCTTTGTAGGTTCTGGATAATGCCTTTGTCAGATGAGTAGATTGCAAAATTTTCTCCCATTCTGTAGGGTGCCTATTCCTTGATGGTAGTTTCTTTGCTGTGCAGAAGCTCTTTAGTTTAATGAGATCCCATGTGTCAATTTTGGCTTTTGCTGCAGCAGCTTGGTGTTTAGACATGATTCTTTGCCCATGCCTATGTCCTGAATGGTACTACCTAGGTTTTCTCTAGGGTTTTTTTGGTATTAGGTCTAACATTTAAGTCTCTAAACCATCTTGAATTAATTTTCAGATAAGGAGAGCCAAATCATGAATGAACTTCCATTCACAATTGCTTCAAAGAGAATAAAATACCTAGAATCCAACTTACAAGGGATGTAAAGGACCTCTTCAAGGAGAACTACAAACCACTGCTCAGTGAAATCAAAGAGGACACAAACAAATGGAAGAACATACCATGCTCATGGATAGGAAGAATCAATATCGTGAAAATGGCCATACTGCCCAAGGTTGTTTATAGATTCAATACCATCTCCATCAAGTTACCAACGAGTTTCTTCACATGAATTGGAAAAATTGTTTTAAAGTTCATATGGAACCAAAAAGAGCCGCATCTCCAAGACAATCCTAAGTCAAAGAACAAAGCTGGAGGCATCACGCTACCTGACTTCAAACTCACTACAAGGCTACAGTAACTAAAACAGCATGGTACTGGTACCAAAACAGAGATATAGACCAATGGAACAGAATGAGTACTCAGAATAATACCACATCTACAGCCATCTGATCTTTTGACAAACCTAGAGAAACAAGAAATGGGGAAAGGATTCCCTATTTAATATTAAATGGTGTTGGGAAAATTGGCTACAGCCATAAGCAGAAAGGTGAAAACTGGATCCTTTCCTTACTCCATGAAAAGATATTTATAAGAAAGATTACACTAGGATAGACTATGTAGAGATTACCCTTAGGCAGAAATTTGTTGAATTACATGATAAATCTAGTTCTCTGACATCCAAATAAATATTTTACCAAAAATAGAGGCATCCTCTCTTTTATTTGTCTATATATTTTCCTATCATCAAAAAGGCATATTTCTTTAAATTATAGGCTCAAACCTTATTTTTTCATACTATGCCTTAAGTGGAATATTTCCATGTATATTTGGAAGGAGGCTATTATGAAATTCCATGCCTCTTGCTTATAATACTTCGTATTTTCTCAGCCCACCTGTTAATATAGATTAGGATCCTGACATTATTTAATGGGAATGAGGCAGTCAGGCAGTCACTCTTATTAATATGCTACTCTAAAGAAGGTTAGTATCAATAAAGAAGGTTAGCTCTTTCTCTCATAAAACTATAATAAAACTTGGTATAATCAGAAATTCTGTGATCCAGAACATCCAACATTAAAGTATAGAATGTTATTAAATGTATAGTATGCAAGGATTTTTATTTTTCAAAAAGTGAAATTCCCTCCCTATAGGTATTTGACATTAGAATACTGCTGTCTATAATTTGTTCTTGATGATGCAGAATTCCCAATATCCTTTTGATGAATCAATATGATTCAATAAATAAATAATTAACCTTAACTACAAAATAAAACTTAGGCATGAGTTCTAAAAGACACACAAAAGTCATTAGTTAAGTATTTGTCCTCAAGTATCTTTTGTGTTTTATAAACAACAAGATTTTGTAAATTTCATTTTCAATTGACATGTAATAATTGTATATAATTATGGAATACAGAATATATTTCATATGTGTTACAATGTGTAATAAAATCAGAGTAATTAGCATATCCATCACCTTGTACATATATCATTTCTTGATACTGTGAACATTCAAAATCCTCTTCTCTAGCTTTGTAAAAATATATACTAAATTATTGTTAACCATATTCATCCTACAGTGCTGCAGAACACTAGAATTTGTTTCTTCCATCTAGCTGCAACTTTGTATCCCCTAACCAACCTCTCTCTATCCTCTTTGTCCCTACTCCTCCTAGCCTCTAACTGCCACAATTCTACTCTCTACTTCTTTGGGCTCAATTTTAAACTTCAGGTTTCTTAAAATTATTACTATACTTTAAGTTCTGGTACATGTGCAGAATGTGCAGGTGTGTTACATAGGTATACACATGTCATGGTGGTTTTCTGCACCTATCAATCCGTCATCTACATTAGGTATTTCTCCTAATGCTATCCCTTCCCTTGCCCACCAACCCCTGACAGGTCCCGGTGTGTGATGTTCCCCTCCCTGTGTCCATGTGTTCTCATTGTTCAACTCCCACTTATGCGTGAGAAAATGTGGTGTTTGGTTTTCTGTTCCTGTGTTAGTTTGCTGAGAATGATGGTTTCCAGCTTCATCCATGTCCCTGCAAAGGACATGAACTCATCCATTTTTATGGCTATGTAGTATTCCATGGTATATATGTGCCATATTTTCTTTATCCAGTCTATCACTAATGGACATTTGGGTTGGTTCCCAGTCTTTGTTATTGTGAACAGTGCTGCAATAAACGTATGTGTGCATGTATCTTTATAGTAGAATGATTTATAATCTTTTGGGTGTATACCCGGTAATGGGATTGCTGGGTCAAATGGTATTTCTGGTTCTAGATCCTTGAGGGATTGCCACACTGTCTTCCTCAGGGATTTTACATGTTCTTTCTCCTCTGCCCAGAACATGTGGGTGTAGCTGAAGAGGAGTGAGTGAGAGGGAGAAAGAAAATGATTTATAATTCTTTGAATAAATACTCAGTAATGGAATTGCTGGGTCAAAAGGTATTTCTGGTTTAGGTCCTTGAGGAATCACCACACTGTCTTCTACAACGGTTGAAGTAATTTACACTCCCACCAACAGTGTAAAAGCATTCCTATTTCTCCACATCCTCTCCAGCATCTGTTGTTTCCTGACTTTTTAATGATCACCATTCTAACTGGTGTGAGATGGTATCTCATTGTGGTTTTGATTTGCATTTCTCTGATGATCAGTGATGATGGGCTATTTTTCCTGTTTGTTGGCTGCATAAAAGTCTTATTTTGAGAAGTGTCTGTTCCTATTCTTTGTCCGCTTTTTTATGTAGTTGGTTTTTTCTTGTAAATTTGTTAAAATTCCTGGTAGATTCTGGATACTAGACCTTTGTCAGATGGATAGATTGCAAAAATTTTCTCCCATTCTGTAGGTTGCCTGTTCACTCTGGTGATAGTTTCTTTAACTGTGCAGAAGCTCTTTAGTTTAATTAGATCCCATTTGTCAATTTTGGCTTTTGTTGCCATTACTTTTGGTGTCTCAATGCTATTCCCATCAAGCTGCCATTGACTTTCTTCACAGAATTGGAAAAAACTACTTTAAATTTCATATGGAACCAAAAAAGAGCCAATATAGCCAAGATAATCCTAAGTAACAGGAACACAGCTGGGGGCATCACACTACCTGATTTCAAACTATACTGCGAGGCTACAGTAACCAAAACAGCATGGTACTGGTACCAGAACAGATATATAGACCAATGGAACAGAACAGAGGCCTCAGAAATAACACCACACATCTAGCAATCATCTGATCTTTACAAACCTGAAAAAACAAGCAACGAAAAGGATTTAATTTAATAAATGGTGTTACAAAATTGGCTAGCCACAAGAAAACTGAAACTGGACCTTTTCCTTACACATTTTATACAAAATTAATCAACATGGGCTAAAGACTTAAATGTAAGACCTAAAACCATAAAACTCTGAGAGTAAAACCCAGGCAATACCATTCCGGACATAGGCATGGGTAAAGACTTCATGACTAAACATCAGTTTTAACTGAAGTGAAGATGTGGGAGATTTCAGCTGACTGAATACTAACTAGCAGGGTGTTTATACTACTATGAAAGATAAGGATCTCATAGAAAATATTAGAATATTCTAGACAGTTTCTATAAAAAGGAATATTACAGAGATATTGTGGATTCTGATCCAGACTACAACAAAGTGGACATTGCAATAAAGCAAGTCATTTTTTTTTTTATTTTTCAGTGTATATAAAACATGTGTATATACCTTACCATAGCCTATTAAGTGTGCAATGGAATTATGTCTAAACATCTACATAGTTTAATTAAAAGTACTTTATTGGTAAAACTTGCTCTCCTTCATCTGAGCCTTTAGCAAGTCATAATATTTTTGCTGGGGGTAATTCTTGATTCAATATTGATGACTGCTTATTGATCAGGGAGGTGGTTGCTGAAATCTGCAGTGGCTGCAGCAACTTCTTAAAATAAGACAACAGTGAAATTTGCCACACCCATTGATTCTTCCTTTCATGAAAAATTTTTGGAAGCTATTTGATAGTATTTTACCCACAGAAGAACTTATTTCAAAATTGTAATAAATTCTTTCAAATCCTGCTGCGGCTTTACCAACCAAATTTATTTAATATTCTAAATCCTTTGTTGTCATTTCAACAAGGTTCACAACATCTTCACTAGAAGTAGCTTCCATCACAAGAAGCTACTTTATTTCTTCATCCATAAGAAGCAACTCCTCATCCATTCAAGTCTGATCATGAGGTTGTGAAAATTCAGTCACATCTTCAGACTCCACTTCTAATTTTAGTTCTCTGGCTATTTCCACATCTACAGTGATTTATTCCAATCAAGTCTTGAACCCCTCAAAGCCATCCACCAGGATTGGCATCAACTTCTTCTGAAATCCTTTTAATTTTGATGTTTTTCCCCTCCTTCCATGAATCATAAATGTTCTTAATGGCATCTACAATGGTGAACCTTTTCCAGAAGTTTTTCAATTTACTTTGCCCAGAGCCACAGAGGAATCACTATGACAGCTATATTCTTATAAAGTGTATTTTTAAATTAATAAGATTTAAGAGTTAAAATTACTCCTTGATTCATGGGCTGCAGAATGTTTGTTATGTTAGCAGGCATGAAAAAAAACATTAATCTCCTTGTATACCTCCACCAGAGGTCTTGAGTGACCAAGTGCTCTGTCAATAAGCAGTAATATTTTGAAGAAATTTCTTCAAAATTTGAGACTTACTGAGTAGTAAGTCTCAACAGTGGACTTAAAATATTCAGTAAATTATGCTGCAAACAGATGTGCTGTCATTCAGAAGTTACTGTTCCATTGATAGGACACAGGCAGCGTAGACTTTGCATAATTCTGAAGGTCCATAGGATTTTCAGAATAGTAAATAAGCATTAACTTCAATTTAAAGTCATCAACTCTTTTAGTCCCTGCCAAGAGAGTCAGTCCATGTTTTGAAGCTTTAAAAATTGGCATTGACTTCTCTTTGATAGCTATGAAAGTCCTAGATGGCATCCTCTTCCAATAGAAGCCTGTTTCATCTACCTTGAAAATCTGTTGCTAAGTGTAGCCACCTTCATCAGTCATCTTACCTAGATCTTCTAGATAACTTGCTGCAGCTTCTCCTTCAGCACTTCCTGCTTCATCTTGCACTTTTTGTAATGAAGATGGCTTCTTTTCTTAAACCTCACAAACCAAACTCTGCTAGGTTCAGACTTTTTCCTGCAATTTCCTCACCTTCTCAGTCTTGATAGAATTAAAGGGAATTAGGGACTTGCTCTGGGTCGGGTTTTGGCTGAAGGGAATGTTTTGGCTGGTTTGATCTTCTATCCAGACCACTAAAACCTTCTGCATATCAGCCATAAGGCTCTTTCACTCTCATTTGTGTGTTCACTGGAATAGCACTTTTAACTTTCTTCAATAACTTATCTTTTGCATTCACAACTTGGCTGTTTGATACATGAGGCCTAGCTTTTGGGTCTATCTTAGCTTTTGACAATCCTTCCTTACTAATATTAATTATTTCCAACTTTTGATTTCAAGTGAGACGTTAGACACCTCCTTTCACTTGAACACTTAGAGACCATTGCAGAGTTATTAATTGGCCTAATTTCAATATTTTGATGTCTCAGGGAATGGAGACACTGCAAAAAAAAGGGGGCGATGGGGAATGGCCAGTAGGTGAAGCAGTCAGAATACATGCAACATTTATGAAATAAATTCATTTTCTCTTATGGGTGTAGTTTGTGTCACCCTGAAACTATTACAACAGTAAAATAAAAAATCACTGATCACAGATCACCATAACATAGTAACAAATTTTGAAATAGTGTAAAAATTACCAAAACGTGATGTAGAGACATGAAGTAAGAACATGCTGTTATAAAAATGACATCTATGATTTGCTTAATGCCAGAAACCTTCAGTTTGTAAAAACCGTGGCTGGGCATGGTGGCTCACGCCTGCAATCCCAGCACTTTGGGAGACAAAGGCTGGAGGATCACTTTGAGCTCAGGAGTTGGAGACCAGCCTGGGCAATAAGGTGAAACCCTGTCTCTCTAAAAAATATAAAAAAATAGCTGGGCGTGATAGTGCACACCTGTGGTGCCGGCTATTCAGGAGGCTATGGCGCCAGAATCACTTGAACCTAGGAGGCAGATGTTGCAGTGAGTCGCGATCATGCGACTGCAATTCAGCCTGGGTGACACGGTGAGACTCCGTCTCAAAAAAAAAAAAAAAAACTCTGCATTATCTGTGAAAGACAATAAAGCAAAATATAATAGAGCAAGTTATGTCTGCATGTTTCCTTCTCTATCATGATAGGCAATCATCCAAAAATGCCATGGGCCCCCTCTATCCTTTCAGAGCATATCTGCAATACAAAGTTCAAAGTCCTTAACTGTGGCATCCTCATGATCTGGTCGTACCTCATTTTTACTCCAATTCCTTCAACTTACGGATGCCATTAAAAGCCAGCAAGGCTTGGGCACCAACAAGCCAAAAACAAACAGCATTAGCCCTGAAGCAAGGGATTCAGAGGCCTCCTTCATTGTAGAGCAATTACCCTTTAGTTGTTAGATTTGCAGAACATTGAAGGGAAAGGGGAAGGGCAGTCAGTTTGTCAGTGGGAGGATCATGCAAGGGAGTTAGGGAGATGGCAGTTTACAACTTGGATGCTAGTAAGTCAACAATTTTAGCAAACAGTTAAAATGTGTGTCAGGAGCCTATCAGCTCTGCTCCATCTGCTTGCTTCTCAGTGAATGCCCTTTACTCCTGTCAAACCAAACTAGTTAGTATTCCTGAAATGTTTCATATCTAACTACATAACTTCCCCTGTCTCATACCCATATAGTTAACATTCCTTGAATATTTCATTCCAATAATTAATATTCCAGAAATATTTCATTGCAATGTTATTCCTTCTGCTTGAAACGTCTCTCCCTCTCCTTCCTATTCACCTGGATAAATAACTTTTTAAGACCCTGGTCAGGTTTCACAGAGGATGTGATATTTAAACACTGTGCCTGAAGGCTCCTCCTTTTGCCTTTTCTGGTCCTCACCCTTTCCTCAAACCACTACATTAAAGGTGCCATCTATGTGTAAAATTACATAATGGTATCTTGGCATTTATTTGATTACATGTCTTGGCATTTATTTGATTACATGACTTTCTCCATTACTGGAATGTGAGCTCCTGAAAATAAAGAGACTATCTTATTTAATTTCCCTGGCTCCTAGTAGTATATAAACAAAGCCCTACTCACATAATAGATCCCCACTAAAAGGCAGACAAATGAAATTGGAATCTCTTCCTTTCAACTTTGCCCATCTGCTGGGTAAAGGTAAATTTACATGGTAAAGAAACATGCAGAGTTTGTTCAATATTATTAGATCAGTGATTTCCAAACTGTCATGCATCAGAGTCAGCTAAATGACTTAAACACAGAGTACTAGGTGCCCTCCTTAGATTTTGTGATTCAGTAGGTCTGAGAATAACAGTGGTTCTCAAATCACGGTTCCCAGAACAATAGCACCAGCATCACCTTGAAACTAATGGAAATAAAAATTCTCAGACTCCACCCCAGATCTATTGAATCAGTAACTGTGGAGTGGGACCCAGAAATCTGTGCTTTAATAAGCCCTCCAGAGATATGCTAAATTTGAGAAACAATAGAGCATTTCTCTAAAGCAGGGATGATGTCATCCATTGTAATACCACAGAGTATAGTGTTTTGAGTATAATAGTGTTTGTTTTGTTTTAGTCTATTTTGTTTTACTATTAAGTTTTAAGGTGGCAAATGTTCACATTGGCATCACGGAGGAATTAGTTGACACAGATTCCTCCCAAACTTTTCAACACATTTCTTATTTCTGGCCAGCACTATTTTTCACAGAAGACCCTCCTTGTCATTAGAATAGATTAAGTGGATTCGACTAGCAGGACTATTCTACATGTGTCGCAATTGACAAAGATAGATCTGATAAGATTGTCATGTTGTTTCTGGAGATAGTCTGAGTCCATATAATAAGTTGAAGGACTTGAATGATAAAACAGTGATAACCCCTCGATGAAAAACAATGATAATGATCTTCTTATTGACAACACAGTCTCACATACCCACCTCAGAATAAAGATATTGATTCTCACTCTCATTTACCAATAAAAATATTGGGGAAAGTAGCTAAAAGAGCATATGTCGGTGTTTTGCTAAAGCATTAGTACAAACACAGATTTCCCTGTAAAGTTCAATGATGGTTCTTACACCAGCTGATGGACACAGTGTTCCCAGATGGCAGGTGTCAGGACCAGGGCTCAGCCTGAAATATCCCTGCCTACAATGATTGTGGTCTCCTTACGATGTGTATGTACTGCATCCCATCAGAAAACTTCACAATAGCTACTCCAGGAAATTACCTCTGAGGGTAGGATCATTGACTTTATAATCTGAATATAGGGTACAAAAAAAAGTGTCATACTATATGCAATCAGCCCACAGACCAGGAAATTTCATATTTGAACTTACTTTTCCATTCAGTGTAATAATTTGTTGATAACCATTTTATAATTGGGCTGTTCAATTCCAATTGCTAACTCAGTTGTGATGTATGTAAGGGAAAAAGTATAATACTGAAACTGAGGGCTAATCTTTTTAGTTGCTTGTTTCTTGATTTTTTTTTTTAACCTACCTAATTGAACGCTGCATTGCTAAACACCGTAATTTAACCTTCACTAACTTCCGTAGAGATAAAACCTCTAAAGTATGTGTCACCAGGTAATGATCACTCAAGTTGTTTTTCACAAACTTGAGGGAAACTCTTGTCCAGCTTGAACTGGCTGAGACCACCGACCCCTCAACTGGGCCTGTGCAAACACCTGAGAGGCAATAAGAAACCTTTTGACATCAGAGAAACAAAAACATCTCCCTCATATCATGCTAAGCTGCCATTGTCTGAACATGTATCCTAGGAAGACCCCTGAACTCTCACTATGCTTGCACAGATCACCAATTACCTCATTTTCCACATGGCCAATTGCCTGTCCCCACACCTTAGACCACCCTGTTTCTTTACCCCATAAATGCCCTAAAACCCTATATTCTAGGAGCTGGATTTGAGAGACATTCTCCTGCGTCCTTAATGGGCTTCCCTGTGAATAAATTTTTTCTCTACTGCAAAACTTATCTTCTTAGTCATTGACTTTCTGCACCACAGGAAGAACAAGCTTGGTTCAATATTAATACAATGATTAAGAGTAGGGCATTGGTTTCAGACCAGACTTGGGTTCCAATTCAAGATATTATTCCTATAGATGTGCACAATTTGACACTTCATCCTTCTAATTCCACTGTATATAAATGTTAACTTCTGTAATAGAGCAAAATGAACATCTACAATGTTACTCAGATGTTAGTTTTAGCTATCAAATGAACCTGAACTCAATATCTTTAACTACACTGTAGATATTTTCACCCTCCAAATGTCTATTTTTGACCTTTTGATTACTCATCAATATTTGTCCTTTTTTTTTTTTCCTGGACATAATAGAGACTACACCAGTCAAGCCACCCTTTAGTTAATTGAGGGAAATATGACAGTTTTAGCTGATGAATGTGTGAACAAAAGTAAAGTATCATTTCTGACAAACCTATTTGGTTTCCCCATTTCTCTTCTCTTAGGCACTGTGACCAGGAGAAAGCTTTGTCTTGAGAATACCACTGAGTTGGTACCATGGAGTGTGGCTGCCCTGGGTAGGCACTAGGGAGAGAATCCAACTGTTCTTACAAGAAATATATTTTTGTCATATTACAACACCGAGAACTGGGAAGAATGCTTACACAGTGTAAGCTATCTTGACTAATACAATGTCCCAAAACAACTGTATCTTTTGTCAACTTTAAGCACATTATCCTTTCTGACATCATGCTTTTCAGCAATCAGAGTAAAAGATAACTTTTTAGTCACTCTTTATATTTCTCTTTCAGCCCCTTTGGTCTCCCATGTTTGGCTACATTCATCAGTTATATCTTTTAAAATGTATCTCAATTTTTATATACTGCTAAGTCTGATAGAGAAATAACTGAATCTTGTCTTCGGTCTCTAGATGAAAGACACTTCAATTATTTTGAACAATGAGGAACCTTACATACTTAGGATTTGTGACTTGACAGCTTGTTTTTGCAAAATCCAAGAATCTCTCTGCCTGGCTTTCAAGATCCTCAACTTTACCTTCCACTATAATCCGCTCGTACTTCCCAGCACACACACAACTTCACCCTAGCAACTCATACATGCCATTCTGCTGATGGCTCTACAACTTTGCTCTCTGTCTTCTCCACTCCTCAGCTTTCAAACTGAAATTCAAATCCCATTCCTTCCATGAAATCTTTACTCATTTCTGCAACCTCATTGATCTACCCTTCCTCAGAACTTTTTTTCCATGAAGCAGTAGTTCCTCATAGTTTCCTGCCTAACACTTCTGTAATTGTTTTGTCTCTGTTATCACTGACTTTTAAAAAGGAATAACTAAACTTTACACTGCTTTTAAATATGTTACAATATTTAACCCAAAGACAACACAAACTAAGTGTTCAATGATTGTTATCTACTTAAACAAATTGATAGGCTCTCATATGAAAATCAGGTTTTTTTTCCAGGGAAATGTTGTGACTTATAACACACCACACTCCTTTTTGACACAACATCTTACAATTTCAACATCTTATTAAATTTACATCAACACAATTTCAACATCTTATTAAATTCCACTGACCTAGTTTTCACTTCTTTAGTCTGTAATACATTTAGTCTGCAAGGTTCATAAGTAATTAAATAGATAAATGACAAAATAGCAAAGGAAGAGAATAAAAAAAGGGTTCAAATAATTCACACACTGAATTCTCACTCACAGGATATCTAAGAGATAGATGTAATGCAATGATGAAGTACACTCTCTAAATGCAATAACAACACAACCAGACACCACCATTTCCTCCTCATTAGTACACACTACTCCTTTGTACAAACATGCTGTAGTATTTCACATTCAAAGTTTCTTTTTAAATCTATTCACTAATGAGATCAGTGGGCTGTTGCCTTTATTCTAAAATCATTTTTAAAACCTAGTTGTGCCACTAATGAAGAGTGCTGCTTTGATTTAAAAAATATAAGCCAAATCCATTGTCTAGAGGAATCATTCTTGGATACCTGACTCCCTCTTTACCTAAAACTGTCAAGAGCCTTTAAAAAATATTAATTTATTCATCAAATATTTTGAAACCTATGTACTATACTAGGAACATGGAAAAAGGGAATAACAAGACTCATATACTCTCTCTCTGCCCACATGAAATTCTTTCAAAGTTGTGTGGTCCAACATAATAGCAACTAGCTGCATGTACCTGTTGGCTACGTGGAAGGTGGCTTGTCTAAATTGAGATGTGCTGTCAATGAAAACACATACCAGATTTTGAAGACTAACCATGAAAAATAATATAAAATATATTATTCTAAATTAGTCAAAGTAGCCATTTAGTCTGGGACCCCTTGGCTGTGAACCTGGTTACCAAAAGAATCCTCTTTTGCTATCCTCTAGTGATATGATTTGGTTGTGTCCCGATCCAAGTCTCATCTTGAATTGTAGTTCCCATAATCTGATCATGACTCAAGGCCTTCATATTTTTTCTACCTTATTCTTCGTACTTTCTGTAATAATTATTAATACTTATTTAATGTTTTTTTCTTTTTGTTTTTGGATGCTGTTGTTTATTTTATTTCTAATAATTGCAACTTTCAATTCGGAGGATACAAAAGCTATTGGGTACTATGTGCACTACCTGGGTGACAGGATTAATTGTACTCCAAATCTCAGCATCATGCAATATACCAATGTAACAAACCTGCTGATTCAAAGAAAGTTTCAATTATGTAAGGTAAATCCACACATCACACAGCAGTTTCACAGATAGCTTCCCTCAAGTTTTTATTGTGAAATATTCAGCTTTTCACTATAGGTCTCAGCGGGCTCCGAAATGTCCCCTCACCAATTCTACAAAAAGAGTGTTTCCAACCTGCTAAATCAAAGGAAGGATTTAACTTTGTGAAGTAAATCCACCCATCACAAAGCAGTTTCACATATAACTTATTTTCAGTTTATATTGTGGGATATTTGGTTTTTCACTATATAGGCCTCAGTGGCCTCCTAAATGTCCCTTCACAGATTCTGCAAAAGGAGTGTTTCCAACCAGTTGAATCAAAGAATGGTTTAATTCTATGAGCTGAATCCACCCATCACAAAGCAGTTTCACAAAATGCTTCTTTCAATTTTTTATAGCAGGATATTCGGTTTTTTCACTACAGTGCTCAGTGGGCTTCAAAATGTCCCTTCACAGATTCTACAAAATGAGTGTTTCCAATCTGCTGAATCGAAAGATTTAACTCCGTGAGATGAATCCACACATTACAATGCGGTTTCACAGATAGCTTCTTTCTACTTTTTGTTGGGTGATATTCAGTTTTTCACTATAGGCCTCAATGGATTCCAAAATGTCCCTTCAGAGATTCTACAAAAAGAGTATTTTCTTTTTTGTTGTTTTTGCCTTTTTTTTTTTATTCTTTATTATTATTATTATACTTTAAGTTCTAGGGTACATGAACATAACGTGCAGGTTTGTTACATATGTACTTTGTGCCATGTTGGTGTGTTGCACCCATCAACTCGTCAGCACCCATCAACTCGTCATTTACATCAGGTATAACTCCCAATGCAATCCCTCCCCTCCCCTCCCCATGATAGGCCCCGTGTGTGATGTTCCCTTCCCGAGTCCAAGTGATCTCATTGTTCAGTTCCCACCTATGAGTGAGAACATGCGGTGTTTGGTTTTCTGTTCTTGTGATAGTTTGCTAAGAATGATGGTTTCCAGCTGCATCCATGTCCCTACAAAGGACACAAACTCATCCTTTTTATGGCTGCATAGTATTCCATGGTGTATATGTGCCACATTTTCTTAATCCAGTCTGTCACTGATGGACATTTGGGTTGATTCCAAGTCTTTGCTATTGTGAATAGTGCTGCAATAAACATACGTGTGCATGTGTCTTTATAGCAGCATGATTTATAATCCTTTGGGTATATACCCAGTAATGGGATGGCTGGGTCATATGGTACATCTAGTTCTAGATCCTTGAGGAATCGCCATACTGTTTTCCATAATGGTTGAACTAGTTTACAATCCCACCAACAGTGTAAAAGTGTTCCTATTTCTCCACATCCTCTCCAGCACCTGTTGTTTCCTGACTTTGAATGATCGCCATTCTAACTGGTGTGAGATGGTATCTCATTGTGGTTTTGATTTGCATTTCTCTGATGGCCAGTGATGATGAGCATTTTTTCATGTGTCTGTTGGCTGTATGAATGTCTTCTTTGAGAAATGTCTGTTCATATCCTTTGCCCACTTTTTGATGGGGTTGTTTGTTTTTTCTTGTAAATTTGTTTGAGTTCTTTGTAGGTTCTGGATATTAGCCCTTTGTCAGATGAGTAGATTGCAAAAATTTTCTCCCATTCTGTAGGTTGCCTGTTCACTCTGATGGTAGTTTCTTTTGCTGTGCAGAAGCTCTTAGTTTAATGAGATCCCATTTGTCAATTTTGGCTTTTGTTGCTTTTGGTGTTTTAGACATGAAGTCTTTGCCCATGCCTATGTCCTGAATGGTACTACCTAGGTTTTCCTCTAGGGTTTTTATGGTATTAGGTCTAACATTTAAGTCTCTAATCCATCTTGAATTAATTTTCGTATAAGGAGTAAGGAAAGGATCCAGTTTCAGCTTTCTACTTATGGCTAGCCAATTTTCCCAGCACCATTTATTAAATAGGAATCCTTTCCCATTTCTTGTTTCTCTCAGGTTTGTCAAAGATCAGATGGCTGTAGATGTGTGGTATTATTTCTGAGGACTCTGTTCTGTTCCATTGGTCTATATCTCTGTTTTGGTACCAGTACCATGCTGTTTTGGTTACTGTAGCCTTGTAGTATAGTTTGAAGTCAGGTAGCGTGATGCCTCCAGCTTTGTTCTTTTGACTTAGGATTGTCTTGAGATGCGGCTCTTTTTGGTTCCATATGAACTTTAAAGCAGTTTTTTCCAATTCTGTGAAGAAACTCATTGGTAGCTTGATGGGGATGGCATTGAATCTATAAATTACCTTGGGCAGTATGGCCATTTTCACGATATTGATTCTTCCTATCCATGAGCATGGTATGTTCTTCCATTTGTTTGTGTCCTCTTTATTTCACTGAGCAGTGGTTTGTAGTTCTCCTTGAAGAGGTCCTTTACATCCCTTGTAAGTTGGATTCCTAGGTATTTTATTCTCTTTGAAGCAATTGTGAATGGAAGTTCATTCATGATTTGGCTCTCTGTTTGTCTGTTACTGGTGTATAAGAATGCTTGTGATTTTTGCACATTAATTTTGTATCCTGAGACTTTGCTGAAGTTGCTTATCAGCTTAAGGAGATTTTGGGCTGAGACAATGGGGTTTTCTAAATATACAATCATGTCATCTGCAAACAGGGACAATTTGACTTTTCTTTTCCTAACTGAATCCCTTGATTTCTTCTCTTGCCTGATTGCCCTAGCCAGAACTTCCAACACTATGTTGAATAGGAGTGGTGAGAGAGAAGAATTAAAGATGGTTTGAACTACAGAAAACAACAGAATGTAGAGATAAAATGGCTTGTTGTCACTTACCGAGGAGAGAGTCCTATGCATGGTGAAGTACTGAGCTGCTCAGGAAACATACCTGACCTAAAGCCATGAAGGTAACCTTTGCAGAGGGATTCAGAGAGATCCGTGCTGATACATTCTCTGGGAAGCCTATCCTCATTCTTAAACCAGTTTCACTCTTCTACTGTTTGCTTCTATTGACACTCTGTTGTTGTATTCACCACACTTGACTATAATCCTTTGGGTATATACCCAGTAATGGGATGGTTGGGTCATATGGTACATCTAGTTCTAGATCCTTGAGGAATCGCCATACTGTTTTCCATAATGGTTGAACTAGTTTACAATCCCACCAACAGTGTAAAAGTGTTCCTATTTCTCCACATCCTCTCCAGCACCTGTTGTTTCCTGACTTTGAATGATCGCCATTCTAACTGGTGTGAGATGGTATCTCATTGTGGTTTTGATTTGCATTTCTCTGATGGCCAGTGATGATGAGCATTTTTTCATGTGTCTGTTGGCTGTATGAATGTCTTTTGAGAAATGTCTGTTCATATCCTTTGCCCACTTTTTGATGGGGTTGTTTGTTTTTTTCTTGTAAATTTGTTTGAGTTCTTTGTAGGTTCTGGATATTAGCCCTTTGTCAGATGAGTAGATTGCAAAAATTTTCTCCCATTCTGTAGGTTGCCTGTTCACTCTGATGGTAGTTTTGCTGTGCAGAAGCTCTTTAGTTTAATGAGATCCCATTTGTCAATTTTGGCTTTTGCTGCGCTGTTGTTTTTTGGTGTTTTAGACATGAAGTCTTTGCCCATGCCTATGTCCTGAATGGTACTACCTAGGTTTTCCTCTAGGATTTTTATGGTATTAGGTCTAACATTTAAGTCTCTAATCCATCTTGAATTAATTTTCGTATAAGGAGTAAGGAAAGGATCCAGTTTCAGCTTTCTACTTATGGCTAGCCAATTTTCCCAGCACCATTTATTAAATAGGGAATCCTTTCCCATTTCTTGTTTCTCTCAGGTTTGTCAAAGATCAGATGGCTGTAGATGTGTGGTATTATTTCTGAGGACTCTGTTCTGTTCCATTGGTCTATATCTCTGTTTTGGTACCAGTACCATGCTGTTTTGGTTACTGTAGCCTTGTAGTATAGTTTGAAGTCAGGTAGCGTGATGCCTCCAGCTTTGTTCTTTTGACTTAGGATTGTCTTGGAGATGCGGGCTCTTTTTGGTTCCATATGAACTTTAAAGCAGTTTTTTCCAATTCTGTGAAGAAGCTCATTGGTAGCTTGATGGGGATGGCATTGAATCTATAAATTACCTTGGGCAGTATGGCCATTTTCACGATATTGATTCTTCCTATCCATGAGCATGGTATGTTCTTCCATTTGTTTGTGTCCTCTTTATTTCACTGAGCAGTGGTTTGTAGTTCTCCTTGAAGAGGTCCTTTACATCCCTTGTAAGTTGGATTCCTAGGTATTTTATTCTCTTTGAAGCAATTGTGAATGGAAGTTCATTCCTGATTTGGCTCTGTTTGTCTGTTACTGGTGTATAAGAATGCTTGTGATTTTTGCACATTAATTTTGTATCCTGAGACTTTGCTGAAGTTGCTTATCAGCTTAAGGAGATTTTGGGCTGAGACAATGGGGTTTTCTAAATATACAATCATGTCATCTGCAAACAGGGACAATTTGACTTCTTCTTTTCCTAACTGAATCCCTTGATTTCTTTCTCTTGCCTGATTGCCCTAGCCAGAACTTCCAACACTATGTTGAATAGAGTGGTGAGAGAGAAGAATTAAAGATGGTTTGAACTACAGAAACAACACAGAATGTAGAGATAAAATGGCTTGTTGTCACCACGAGGAGAGTCCTATGCATGGTGAAGTACTGAGCTGCTCAGGAAACATACCTGACCTAAAGCCATGAAGGTAACCTTTGCAGAGGGATTCAGAGAGATCCGTGCTGATACATTCTCTGGGAAGCCTATCCTCATTCTTAAACCAGTTTCACTCTTCTACTGTTTGCTTCTATTGACACTCTGTTGTTGTATTCACCACACTTGACTATAATTATTTGAAGTAATCAAATTCTTTTTAGTGCATGTTTTCTTATTCATTAGACATGACATTCTACAGCTAGTATATAACAGGCTTTAGTACATAGATAGTAACAGATGGATGGCTAGATAGTGATGTAAATGTGGCAGATTGATTTTTTCTCCACCTTCTCACTTCTTTCCTGGAAAAGAGCCTTTGATAGATGGGGAAAAATGAATGATTTCATTAGCACAATGAAGAGAAGATTTATCCTTTAAGAGGCAGCCAGCATTAGAAAGAGAATGGCTGTCTTGTCCTGTGAATGTTTATTCTACTAAACTGAGGGGCTCAATTCCCACAATCAGGTACGGGCTCCCACTAGATCTGACAGTAAGTAAATGCACTGGTTTAGATGATGGTACTTACTATGGCAGTAAAAAAAGAAAATACAATGTCTTCAAAAGTAGAAAGTTATTTTTGCTCATTTAAAGAGGAAATGATGATGGGGAAGGAGAGTTCTGTGTCACACAGTCATTGAGGAATCCAGGCCAACAAAGGCTCTGAGAAATACATTCTACCTGGCAGTCCAGGAGAAAAGGAAAAAGGATTTGTGAAAAACAAGGTAGCTTTGCTACACTAACCTAAATAGAAAGCCACTCAAGTGTCTAATGCAATTTTTGTGATTCTCTGAAGACTTGATTCTGCAATTTGACTTTTATTTCCTTTGAATAATTTTGTCCTGGTGGAGTAAGTCTTGCATTAATAAAGATGCAAATACTGGAACATTATTTTTCTATGAATGAATTGATGGTAGTGATTAATTTATATGCTAGTCAATAAAAACATACATTTCTTTGTGTATTATGTAACATATACATATATATAGTGTGTGTGTACATATATACTCTATATATGTATATATAATCATAAAAGGGTTTAAGATAAAGATGTGTGCAGCAGACAATAGATTTGTATGATGTCAGAGAAGAAATTCCTGGATGACTTGGGACTACATTTACTGTGAGTTTGTCAGTCTGATCTCTGCAGAGGACATGGAGGGACAGAACTGATGCAGTGAGTTTATACGTCTTCATTTTCCCTCATTAAATTTTTAAGAAAATTACTTTTGTTATTAACATATATATATTTTAAGTTTTGAAACTATAAATTTACAGAAGTTTTGAAAGTACAGTATATATATATGTGTATGTTTATATATATATTATATATATATATATATATATATATATATATATATATATATTATTTTTTCCTGGACCATTTGAGAGCAAGCAGTAGCTTGTTGCCCAAATCACTTCTATTTTAGTGTGCATGTGATCAGCATGTATGGGATGATTTGTTAGACAACCATTGTGATTGCAACATCACTTAATTCTCAGACCCACTCAACAGCCCCATCAATTTTTCCTATTAATGTCCTCTAGAGCAGAATGATACAATTCAGAATCATGTGTTACATTTGATTATTATGTCTCTTTATTTTCCTTACGTCTAGAACAGTTACTTAATCTTTCCTTAGCTTTCATGACCTTGCCACTTTTGGAGATTACAAGTCAGTGTTTTGTAGTAGAATGCCTCTCAGTTTGAGGTTTTCATTATGACTAGATTTAGGTCATGTATCTTTGGCAAGAACATCAGAAGTGATGATGTGTTTTTCTCATTGTATCCTGTCAAATGGTGCACAATTTTTATTATCCCAACTAGTAGTGATACTAACTTTGATAATTTGATTCTGATGGTATCTGTCAGGCTTTTTCACTTACGTTTTCGCTTAGTAGATAATAAGTTTATTGTCGGAAGGAACTTTTAACTATTTAAATATCCTGTTCCTCATCAAACTTTTAATCGAGTTGTTTATTTATATCTGTATTGAGACATATTTTCGTATTTAATTCCATGTGTTACCATCCATTATTGTCACTATTTCTTTTGATATTTAATTTATTCCCAGTTTGGCCAAGTGGAACCCTTCAATCTGTTTCTGTGTCTTTTTGACATGTTTTCAACTTCTTGGAACACTTTCTTTCTGTCACAACATTATGATCTAGGCTTGTACTTGCCCTGCCCCAAACCTAAAATCTATTTTCTGAAGGACCACAAAGTTCATTTTAGTGGAGAATGGTATTTAGAAGCCAAGATTTGGGAGGTTCATGTGCTCATTTATGTTGGAGTGTCATTACTCCCAGGCCCTTGCAGTAGATAGCACTTAAAGATATATAAATGTATATACACATATATACACATAGGCATACATCAATATCTGTATACCTTTCTCTATCTCTATTTATCAAAAACCATGAGTTTGTACAAATACTTCTAATTCCAATCTGGTAGGACAGGGTTTATTCTAGTTTTCTCTTTTCCACATTTGTAACTCATTTATCTGATGGTAAGAAACCTAGCTCCATTGCCTTTATTATACTTTTAAAATTTATCTGCCCACATGTTAACCAACCCACCATCTGCTGCTAATTCCCTCCTTCTGTGTTTCATTCCTTATCTTACTTGTATACATGAGTCTACTACCCTAGGCCATTTTCTTCCCTATCATGAACAATCTCCCACCCCTCTCTGGCTGACTATCCACTCCAGGATGCATCCTGGCATGGACTATACTTGACTCTGCTTGTTTTCTGATACCTCAGGTCAGGCTGGCCCTAAGCATGGATGCCACCATGGGGTCTGACTCCCAACCAGGATGCCCTTCTCCTGCTTGAGTCCTGAAAATCTGCACCAGTCTGGATCTCTGATGAATACCTGCCTCACCCACTGAGGCTCTGACTTCCTATACTGGGTTTCCCCCACCTCTGGAAGTTGCCCTTTTCATCCTGTTTGAGCTCTGACACCACTTATGGGGCCATCTCTCTGTTGGAATGTCACATTTACCACTCTGGGCTGTCCCCATGTGTTGCTTGTCTGTTCACCTTGCTTGGGCTGATGCCCTGCATCGGCAGCACCAGCTTTAACCTTACTTGAGATCTTACACCCCACATCTAGCAACAATCCACAACCTGGATGTAGCCACCTTCCTCTCACTCTGCTCAGGGTCTCGGACATCTCATTCTATGCCATCACAGCTTCCCCAGCCCACCCCTTACCAGTGTGGCCAACTACCTTCCCTTGCTCCACCAATTACTTGAGGAGTACATTATTTTAGGAAGAGAAGGGAAGAAAAAGGACAGGAACAGTTGCACTGCCTTTTGTAAAGAATATCCTTGGAGGAATGTGGAGTTATTTCAATTTTTTATTTACTCATTAATTCATAAAGCAAATATATGTAAGCACATACTCTTTGTCAGGCACTGATCTGAGTTCTGTGTCTACAGTGCAGTATACAAAACAATGCCCCTGATGCCATGGGTTTATATTCTCATGGAGTTAGAAAGTTACTCAATACTAAGGGAACTAATTTGGTATTGGCCTGCCCATGTAAGGACACTGGGGCATTAATCTGGTAAAGTGGTCACGTAATTAGTGCATCCTGGGCTTGGTGCCATGAAGAAAATTAAGGCGAGAATTTTGTAAAGTGATTTGAGCAGACTTAATGGGAAAGGCAGCCTATAAGAAAAAAGTCCAAAAGAGAAAAGTTGCAGGAATAAATGTCCTGGAAACATAAAAGCTCAAGTACATTATAGAGCGGTCAGAGGGACTTGGCCAGTAGTTCCAATATTTGGGAGAACTCTTTGAGATACACTAGGGAATTAGATAAGTAATAAACACTTCTGTGGTGCAAAAGCTAGACCCCATGGGTCTGAACTAAGAATATGCCCTAATTAGGGCTAAAGTCTAACTTTTCCAAGTAGTAATTTGTGATCAGGTAGTATCCAGTGATATTCCCCATACTTATATAACTCACATGGTCTTACTGAAGTTAGAGAGACTGGGAGGCAGCCTGAAGCTATCTCAGTGCTAAGTAGAAAGTGATGGAGAGAAAACAAATTTATCTTCCTTAAATTAGGCATACCCTTCCTCAGCTGTTCTGTTTAGACTTGGCATGTGATTCTGATGCTCCAACCTACAAAAGGGGATACTTCGCTGCTTGAAAGAGAATTTACAGGGATAGGTACCTCTATTTCCAAGGACAACTCAACCATTGGTGCAGACAAATCCTGCCACACCTGCTTGAATGAATTGCTCACTTTTGAATTAGTTATGTTAGAAAAATTTACCACCACAGCACCTTGTTTGTGAGGTGGTTTTTAAGGAAGAAGAATAGAGAAAATCTTTGCAATGAATTCTGTCAAACAATTCAAAGTCGTCTGCTCAACAGTTAAGGAATAACAAAACCAGCCAGACTGGATTTTTTTTTCTGTTTATGTGCAGACCTACATCTGAGTTCTCTTTAAGATACTATAAAATCAGAATGTCCCACTCAATTTAAGGGTTAGTACAGCTTTGTATATGGATCAATATAGTGGTTTACAGATTTATTATATTTTGTCATATAGACTGTATGTGGCTTACAGGGTCTTCAGTGGTTCATACTAAGCAAACTGTACCTTTCCTGAGATGATTAAAGAAAGACTGTGAGGAAATACCTGATTCCCTCTCCTTCAAATCTAGCAGAAAATTACCACATTTAATCAAGCAAACAAACAATTTCATGAGAATTCAGCAGATGGTAATACTGACTTTCTTAGATGATTTCCACTTTTGTTTTTGTTTCTAAAACGTGTTTCTGTGAAAATAATCACCCTAACAATCTTAGAAGTTATTTCATTCTGTAAAATATGGGTATGATTAACAAGAGTATATTTGAACTCATAGGCTCACAACACAACAAATGTTTGCATTTTCCTTGTTTACTGATTTTCTGTCTTTTATGTCTATACTTTCACATCTATAATTGTTTAATCCTCACAGATTATGATAAAGATTATAGAGAATTAAAATATTCACATTTTAATACTTATATTTTTTTTTTAACTAATTAAATACCTATATTTTGGGAACTCCACTTTCCACTGGTAGGAATTCCTGCCAAATTGACCCTTCCAGAGGTAGCAGCTATAAACTCTGGCTAAAATTGGAAAAATATCATGGCTGGGTGCAGGGGCTCACACCTGTAATTCTAACACTTTGGAAGGCTGAGACAGGTTGATCACTTGAGGTCAGGAGTTTGAGACCACCTTGGCCAACATGGTGAAACCCCATCTCTACTAAAAATGCAAAAATTAACCAGGCATTGTGATGTGCACCTGTAGTCCCAACTACTTGGGAGGCTGAGGCAGAATCATTTGAACCTGGGAGGCAGAGGTTGCAATGAGTCGAGATCGTCCACTCCAGCCTGGGTGACAGAGAGATTCAATAAAAAAAAAAAAAAAAAAAAAAATTCCTGAGGACAGGGGAAAGTGCAGTGATCAAAAGTGATCAGATTTTCTAGGGGAATTATACAGAAGAAGGGAGAAACACGGATTGCATTTCCTACTTTTACAGGTTTTAGCCCAAGAGTATGTTGTAGTCACTGATTTGAGGGGCAGATAGAGAGGGTTGAAATCAGATAGAAACCCGTACAATTTTTCTGTCCTGAAGGACCACAGGGCACAGTTTGAGACAACCACAGCTGTTAGAAAATAGAAAAGAAATCCCAGAAAAGAGAGAACTAGAAGCAGAAAGTCCTAAATTCTGAGTAGAAAGTTTGCTCAAATCTCTGGCTGGCCAGTCAACCATGCATGAGTAGGATGACCTTCAAGCTCTGGAGCTAAGGACGAAAGAACTGAACTGAGATTTGAACAACCATTCAAAAGATAGAATTTGCAGCTTGAGTCCAAATACGTTAATTGCCTTTTAAAACAGACAATAAAGGAAAACACTCTTTGGAAGAATGTAGTAGATTCTAGGGTCCACAACAACCAATATTTAGGACACAATCCAAAATTTCTTAACATATGAGAACCAGGAAATTGTGATCTAGCAAAAAGATAATCAGTGGTGACTGACTCCCACATGACCAAAATGTTAAAACTAGACAAGTATTATAAAGCAAGTTTTATGACTATGCTCAATGAATGTAAAGAAAATATGCTCATAATGTTTCAAGTTATAACATCTCAGAAGAGAAGTAAAAACTATAACAGAACCAAATAGAAGAAGATATTTCTTATGAATAGTTCTTAACCCAGTGTGGGTTACAGATTAGATGGTTTATTTCTTTATTTTTGCTTTTATGACTGATTTTATTTCAAATGGCAGATTAACACAAATTAAACTTTATATCTATTTTTCCATGTTATTGAGATAGTTAATAAATTTGAATACATTTAACATTTACATCATGATGTTGTGATATTCACATACATTATGAAATGATTACCACAATCAAACTACTATTAACATAGTCAAATCTAATTAACACATTCATCACTTCCCGTAGTTACCTTTGTGTTGTGTCTGTGAGAACACTTAATGTCTACAGAGTAGATGCTTTAAAAATATTTGTTAAATAAAATATTACTCAGAACTTTTGTGTTTTCTTTAACTTTTTTAAACATTATGATTTTTTTTGCTTTTTCTTTTTTTTAATTTATTTATTATTATTAAACTTATTGTTAATGTGCACAACGTGCAGGTTTGTTACATATGTATACTTGTGCTATGTTGGCATGCTGCACCCATCAACCCGTCATTTACATAAGGTATAACTCCCAATGCAATCCCTCCCTCCCCCTCCCCATGATAGGCCCCGTGTGTGATGTTCCCTTCCTGAGTCCAAGTGATCTCATTGTTCAGTTCCCACCTGAGTGAGAACATGCGGTGTTTGGTTTCTGTTCTCGTGATAGTTTGCTAAGAATGATGGTTTCAGCTGCATCCATGTCCCTACAAAGGACACAAACTCATCCTTTTATGGCTGCATAGTATTCCATGGTGTATATGTGCCACATTTTCTTAATCCAATCTGTCACTGATAGAACATTTGGGTTGATTCCAAGTCTTTGCTATTGTGAATAGTGCTGCAATAAACATACGTGTGCATGTGTCTTTATAGCAGCATGATTTATAATCCTGGGTATATACCCAGTAATGGGATGGCTGGGTCATATGGTACATCTAGTTCTAGATCCTTGAGGAATCACCATACTGTTTTCCATAGTGGTTGAACTAGTTTACAATCCCACCAACAGTGTAAAAGTGTTCTATTTCTCCACATCCTCCAGCACCTGTTGTTTCCTGACTTTTGAATGATCGCCATTCTAACTGGTGTGAGATGGTATCTCATTGTGGTTTTGATTTGCATTTCTGATGGCCAGTGATGATGAGCATTTTTTCATGTGTCTGTTGGCTGTATGAATGTCTTCTTTTGAGAAATGTCTGTTCATATCCTACAGCCATCTGATCTTTGACAAACCTGAGAGAAACAAGACATGGGGAAAGGATTCCCTATTTAATAAATGGTGCTGGGAAAATTGGCTAGCCGTAAGTAGAAAGCTGAAACTGGATCCTTTCCTTACTCCTTATACGAAAATTAATTCAAGATGGATTAGAGACTTAAATGTTAGACCTAATACCATAAAAACCCTAGAGGAAAACCTAGGTAGTACCATTCAGGACATAGGCGTGGGCAAAGACTTCATGTCTAAAACACCAAAAGCAACGGCAGCAAAAGCCAAAATCGACAAATGGGATCTCATTAAACTAAAGAGCTTCTGCACAGCAAAATAAACTACCATCAGAGTGAACAGGCAACCTACAGAATGGGAGAAAATTTTTGCAATCTACTCATCTGACAAAGGGCTAATATCCAGAACCTACAGAGAACTCAAAGAAATTTACAAGAAAAAAACAAACAACCCCATTAAAAAGTGAACAAGTTAACTTCTTTTACTGCTTCTTTCAATTCTGTTTTTTTACGATGGCAACTATTTCTTCTACAAAATGTGTAGAAACCATTCTCTCTGACTTGCCTTCTTATACCATTAATACAGTTCTGTCTTCCCTTTCTGTTTTGACTTTGGTTGGTTGAGAATCAGATTCTAGCTAAATGGAGATACTTTTGAGATATTGAGAGGTCTCTTCTGTTGAGATCTCTGTGATGTAGTTTGTACAAACTATGTCTGAGCTTTGTCTGCCCACTCCTAATATTTTTTCATCTTAACATGAGGTAACTCCAGTACTCAAGTTGTATTCTATAGACCACTTGCTTTAAGGGGACAGATGAACAATCTTGATTTACTTCATTTTCCAATTTAATTCCAAAGCTTCTCATTACTGGCATAATGAGATATATTTTGCATATTTAAATAACACTTTTCTTTGTTTTTCAGTATCTGATTTTAAAGAAAAATATACTTTTGTCCATAAAAATGTGTTTTAAGGATTTCATAATACGAGGGTGTCTTTAACAAGTTCATAGGAAATGCATTTTATGAAAAAACTATACAGATTTCAAAATTGTTGCGCAAAAATAAATTTGTACTAACTTGTTATAACCTATCTGTATAGTGCCTAGTTTGAGGTACCAACAAACATAAGACATCAGTTTGAAAGGAGCCCCTATCAGAGTAACATGAATTCTACTAAAACCGAAGCAAAAACAAACATCAAATTTATGGTGAAGCTTGGGTGGAAGAATGTGAAATCATTGATGTTTTATGAAAAGTTTATAGAGACAATGCCACAAATAAATTAGTAGTTTACAAATGGATAACTCATTTTAAGAAAGGAAGAGACAGTGTTGAAGATGAAGCCAGCAGCAGCAGATCATCCACATGAACTGGCAAGGAAAAAATTAATCTTATATATGCCCTACTTAAAGAGGGCCAGTGATTCACAGCAGAAACAATAGCAGACACCATAGACATCTCAACTGATTCAGTTCACCATTCTAACTGAAAAATTAAAGTTGAGGAAATTATCCACTCTCTGGGTACCAAAATCATTGTGCCCAGATTAGCTGCAGCTGAGAACAGAGCTTTCAATGGAAATATTAAACAAGAAGAATCAAGATATTGAAGCATTTCTTTGAAGAATTATGACAGGAAATGAAACATGGCTTTACCAGTATGATCCTGAACACAAGGAACAATCAAAGCAGTGGCTACCAAGAGGTTGAGGTGGTCCAGTCAAAGCAAAAACAGACTGGTCAAGAGTAAAAATCATAGCAACTTTTTGGGGGGATGCTTAAAGCATTTGACTTGTTGACTTTCTGGAGGGGCAGAGAACATTAACATCTGCTTATGATGGGGATGTTTGGAGAAAGTGAGCCAAAGCTTTAGCAGAAAAGTGGCTAGGAAAGCTGCAACAGAAAGTTCTTCTCCACTATGACAAGGTTCCAGCTCATTTATTTTATCAAACGAGTAATTTTGTAAGAGTTCTGATGGGAAATCACTAGGTAACCAACTTTGTGTTCTGATTTGGCTCCTTGTGACTTCTTTTTTTTCCTAATCCTAAAATATATCTGTAAAGGGCACTAATATAGTTTGGTTGTGTCCCTACCCAAATCTCATCTTGAATTGTAACTCCCACAATTCCCATGTGTTGTGGGAGGGACCCATTGGGAAGTAATTGAATCATGGGGGTGGATCTTTCTCACGCTATTCTTCTGATAGTGAATAAGTCTCATGAGATCTGATTGTTTTATAAAGGGGAGTTTCCCTGCAGAAACTCTCATCTTCTCTTGTTTACTGCCATGTGAGATGTGCCTTCCACCTTCTGCCATGATTGTGAGGCCTCCCCAGACATGTGGAACTGTGAGTACATTAAACCTTTTTCTTTTGTAAATTTTCCAGTCTTGGGTATGTCTCTATCAGCAGTGTGAAAATGGACTAATACAGGCACCTAGTTTTCTTCAGTTAATAATGTAAAAAGACTGCTTTGATATGATTAAATTCCCAGGGCCCTCAGTTCTTTAGGGATGGATTAAATGCTGGTATCATTGTTTAAAAAAGTGTCTTGAATTTGATGAGGCATATCTTGAGAAATAAAGTTTCTATTTTTTATTTTTGTCTTTTAAT
>JAKFHT010001339.1:0-31484 GCA_023783455.1 Erythrocebus patas | reverse complement strand
AGAAACCTTTCGCTAAGGCTGTTCTTCTGGAATTGGCAAAGGATATTTGGAAGCCCATAGTGGGCTATGGTGAAAAGGAAATATCTTCCTTTCAAAACTGAAAGAAGCTTTCTGAGATACTGCTCTGTGTTCTGTGAATTCATCTCACAGAGTTACCTCTTTCCCTTCAAGAAGCCTTCGCTAAGGCTGTTCTTGTGAATTGGCAAAGGGATATTTGGAAACCCATAGAGGGCTATGGTGAAAAGGAAATATCTTCCTTTCAAAACTGAAAGAAGCTTTCTGAGAAAGTGCTCTGTGTTCTGTTAATTCATCTCACAGAGTTACCTCTTTCCCTTCAAAAGCCTTTCGCTAAGGCTTTTCTTGTGGAATTGGCAAGGATATTTGGAAGCCCATAGAGGCTATGGTGAAAAAGGAAATATCTTCCGCTTCAAAACTGGAAAGAAGCTGTCTGAGAAACTGCTCTGTGTTCTGTTAATTCATGTCACAGAGTTACATCTTTCCCTTCAAGCCTTTCGCTAAGGCTGTTTTGTGGAATTGGCAAGGATATTTGGAAGCCCTTAGAGGGCTATGGTGAAAAATATCTTCCGTCAAAACTGGAAAAGCTTTCTGAGATACTGCTCTGTGTTCTGTGAATTCATCTCACAGAGTTACATCTTCCCTTCAAGAAGCCTTCGCTAAGGCTGTTCTTGTGAATTGGCAAAGGATATTTGGAAGAACATAGAGGGCTATGGTGAAAAGGAAATATCTTCCTTTCAAAACTGAAAGAAGCTTTCTGAGAAACTGCTCTGGGTTCTGTTAATTCATCTCACAGAGTTACATCTTTCCTTCAAAAGCCTTTCGCTAAGGCTGTTCTTGTAGAATTGGCAAAGGATATTTGGAAGAACATAGAGGGCTATGGTGAAAAGGAAATATCTTCTGTTCAAAACTGGAAAGAAGCTGTCTGAGAAACTGCTCTGTGTTCTGTGAATTCATCTCACAGAGCTACATCTTTCCCTTCAAGCCTTTCGCTAAGGCTGTTTTGTGGAATTGGCAAGGATATTTGGAAGCCCTTAGAGGGCTATGGTGAAAAATATCTTCCGTCAAAACTGGAAAAGCTTTCTGAGAAAGTGCTCTGTGTTCTGTTAATTCATCTCACAGAGTTACCTCTTCACCTTCAAGAAGCCTTTCGCTAAGGCTGTTCTTGTGGAATTGGCAAAGGGATATTTGGAAGCCCTTAGAGGGCTATGGTGAAAAAGGAAATATCTTCCGTTCAAAACGGGAAAGAAGCTTTCTGAGATACTGCTCTGTGTTCTGTTAATTCATCTCACAGAGTTACATCTTTCCCTCCAAGGAGCCTTTCGCTAAGGCTGTTGTTGTGGAATTGGCAAAGGGATATTTGGAAGCGCATAGAGGGCTATGGTGAAAAAGGAAATATCTTCCGTTCAAAACTGGAAAGAAGGTTTCTGAGAAACTGCTCTGTGTTCTGTTAATTCATCTCACAGAGTTACCTCTTCCCCTTCAAGAAGCCTTTCGCTAAGGCTGTTTTTGTGGAATTGGCAAAGGGATATTTGGAAGCCCATAGAGGGCTATGGTGAAAAAGGAAATATCTTCCGTTCAAAACTGGAAAGAAGCTTTCTGAGAAACTGCTCTGTGTTCTGTTAATTCATCTCACAGAGCTACATCTTTCCCTTCAAGAAGCCTTTCGCTAAGGCTGTTCTTGTGGAATTGGCAAAGGGATATTTGAAGCCCATAGAGGGCTATGGTGAAAAAGGAAATATCTTCCGTTCAAAACTGGAAAGAAGCTTTCTGAGAAACTGCTCTGTGTTCTGTTAATTCATCTCACAGAGTTACATCTTTCCTTCAAGAAGCCTTTCGCTAAGGCTTTTCTTGTGGAATTGGCAAAGGATATTTGGAAGGCCTTAGAGGGCTATGGTGAAAAAGGAAATATCTTCCGTTCAAAACTGGAAAGAAGCTTTCTGAGAAACTGCTCTGTGTTCTGTTAATTCATCTCACAGAGATACATATTTCCTTCAAGAAGCCTTCGCTAAGGCTGTTCTTGTGGAATTGCAAGGGATATTTGGAAGCCCATAGAGGGCTATGGTGAAAAAGGAAATATCTTCCGTTCAAAACTGGAAAGAAGCTTTCTGAGAAAGTGCTCTGTGTTCTGTGAATTCATCTCACAGAGTTACCTCTTTCCCTTCAAGAAGCCTTTAGCTAAGGCTGTTCTTGTGGAATTGGCAAAGGGATATTTGGAAGCCCATAGAGGGCTATAGTGAAAAAGGAAATATCTTCCGTTCAAAACTGGAAAGAAGCTTTCTGAGAAACTGCTCTGTGTTCTGTTAATTCATCTCACAGAGTTACATCTTTCCCTTCAAGAAGCCTTTCGCTAAGGCTGTTCTTGTGGAATTGGCAAAGGATATTTGGAAGCCCATAGAGGCTATGGTGAAAAGGAAATATCTTCCGCTCAAAACTGGAAAGAAGCTTTCTGAGAAACTGCTCTGTGTTCTGTTAATTCATCTCACAGAGTTACATCTTTCCTTCAAGAAGCCTTTCGCTAAGGCTGTTTTGTGGAATTGGCAAAGGATATTTGGAAGCCCATAGAGGGCTATGGTAAAAAGGAAATAACTTCCATTCAAAACTGGAAAGAAGCTTGAGAAACTGCTCTGTGTTCTGTTAATTCATCTCACAGAGTTACATCTTTCCTTCAAGAAGCCTTTCGCTAAGGCTGTTCTTGTGGAATTGGCAAAGGATATTTGGAAACCCATAGAGGGCTATGGTGAAAAAGGAAATGTCTTCCGTTCAAAACTGGAAAGAAGCTTGAGAAACTGCTCTGTGTTCTGTTAATTCATCTCACAGAGTTACATCTTTCCTTCAAGAAGCCTTTCGCTAAGGCTCTTCTTGTGGAATTGGTAAAGGAATATTTGGAAGCCCATAGAGGGCTATGGTGAAAAGGAAATATCTTCCGCTCAAAACTGGAAAGAAGCTTTCTGAGAAACTGCTCTGTGTTCTGTTAATTCATCTCACAGAGTTACCTCTTTCCCTTCAAGAAGCCTTTCGCTAAGGCTGTTCTTGTGGAATTGGCAAAGGGATATTTGGAAGCCCATAGAGGGCTGTGGTGAAAAAGGAAATATCTTCCGTTCAAAACTGGAAAGAAGCTTTCTGAGAAACTGCTCTGTGTTCTGTTAATTAATCTCACAGAGATTCGTCTATCCCTTCAAGAAGCCTTTCGCTAAGGCTGTTCTTGTGGAATTGGCAAAGGGATATTTGGAAGCCCATAGAGGTCTATGGTGAAAAAGGAAATATCTTCCGTTCAAAACTAGAAAGAAGCTTTCTGAGAAACTGCTCTGTGTTCTGCTAATTCATCTCACGGAGTTACATCTTTCCCTTCAAGAAGCCTTTCACTAAGGCTGTTCTTGTGGAATTGGCAAAGGGATATTTGGAAGCCCATAGAAGGCTATGGTGAAAAATTAAATATCTTCCGTTCAAAACTGGAAAGAAGCTTTCTGAGATACTGCTCTGTGTTCTGTTAATTCATCCCACAGAGTTACATCTTTCCCTTCAAGAAGCCTTTCGCTAAGGCTGTTCTTGTGGAATTGGCAAAGGGATATTTGGAAGCCCATAGAGGGCTATGGTGAAAAAGGAAATATCTTCCGTTCAAAACTGGAAAGAAGCTGTCTGAGAAACTGCTCTGTGTTCTGTTAATTCATCTCACAGAGTTACCTCTTTCCCTTCAAGAACCCTTTCGCTAAGGCTGTTCTTGTGATATTGGCAAAGGGATATTTGGAAGCCCATAGTGGGCTATGGTGAAAAAGGAAATATCTTCCGTTCAAAACTGGAAAGAAGCTTTAGGAGAAACTGCTCTGTGTTCTGTTAATTCATCTCACAGAGTTACATCTTTCCCTTCAAGAAGCCTTTCGCTAAGGCTGTTCTTGTGGAATTGGCAAAGGGATATTTGGAAGCCCTTAGAGGGCTATGGTGAAAAAGGAAATATCTTCCGTTCAAAACGGGAAAGAAGCTTTCTGAGATACTGCCCTGTGTTCTGTTAATTCATCTCACAGAGTTACATCTTTCCCTCCAAGGAGCCTTTCGCTAAGGCTGTTCTTGTGGAATTGGCAAAGGGATATTTGGAAGCGCTTAGAGGGCTATGGTGAAAAAGGAAATGTCTTCCGTTCAAAACTGGAAAGAAGCCTTCTGAGAAACTGCTCTGTGTTCTGTTAATTCATCTCACAGAGTTACCTCTTTCCCTTCAATAAGCCTTTCGCTAAGGCTGTTTTTGTGGAATTGGCAAAGGGATATTTGGAAGCCCATAGAGGGCTATGGTGAAAAAGGAAATATCTTCCGTTCAAAACTGGAAAGAAGCTTTCTGAGAAACTGCTCTGTGTTCTGTTAATTCATCTCACAGAGCTACATCTTTCCCTTCAAGAAGCCTTTCGCTAAGGCTGTTCTTGTGGAATTGGCAAAGGGATATTTGGAAGCCCATAGAGGGCTATGGTGAAAAAGGAAATATCTTCCGTTCAAAACTGGAAAGAAGCTTGAGAAACTGCTCTGTGTTCTGTTAATTCATCTCACAGAGTTACTCTTTCCTTCAAGAAGCCTTTCACTAAGGCTGTTCTTGTGGAATTGGCAAAGGGATATTTGGAAGCCCATAGAGGGCTATGGTGAAAAAGGAAATATCTTCCGTTCAAAACTGGAAAGAAGCTTTCTGAGAAACTGCTCTGTGTTCTGTTAATTAATCTCACAGAGTTTCGTCTATCCCTTCAAGAAGCCTTTCGCTAAGGCTGTTCTTGTGGAATTGGCAAAGGGATATTTGGAAGCCCATAGAGGTCTATGGTGAAAAAGGAAATATCTTCCGTTCAAAACTGGAAAGAAGCTTTCTGAGAAACTGCTCTGTGTTCTGCTAATTCATCTCACGGAGTTACATCTTTCCCTTCAAGAAGCCTTTCAGTAAGGCTGTTTTTGTGGAATTGGCAAAGGGATATTTGGAATCCCATAGAAGGCTATGGTGAAAAATTAAATATCTTAAGTTCAAAACTGGAAAGAAGCTTTCTGAGATACTGCTCTGTGTTCTGTTAATTCATCCCACAGAGTTACATCTTTCCGTTCAAGAAGCCTTTCGCTAAGGCTGTTCTTGTGCAATTGGCAAAGGGATATTTGGAAGCCCATAGAGGGCTATGGTGATAAAGGAAATATCTTCCGTTGAAAACTGGAAAGAAGCTGTCTGAGAAACTGCTCTGTGTTCTGTTAATTCATCTCACAGAGTTACCTCTTTCCCTTCAAGAAGCCTTTCGCTAAGGCTGTTCTTGTGATATTGGCAAAGGGATATTTGGAAGCCCATAGTGGGCTATGGTGAAAAAGGAAATATCTTCCGTTCAAAACTGGAAAGAATCTTTCTGAGAAACTGCTCTGTGTTCTGTTAATTCATCTCACAGAGTTACATCTTTCCCTTCAAGAAGCCTTCGCTAAGGCTGTTCTTGTGGAATTGGCAAAGGGATATTTGGAAGCCCATAGAGGGCTATGGTGAAAAAGGAAATATCTTCCGTTCAAAACTGGAAAGAAGCTTTCTGAGAAACTGCTCTGTGTTCTGTTAATTCATCTCACAGAGTTACATCTTTCCCTTCAAGAAGTCTTTCGCTAAGGCTGTTCTTGTGGAATTGGCAAAGGGATATTTGGAAGCCCATAGAGTGCTATGGTGAAAAAGGAAATATCTTCCGTTCAAAACTGGAAAGAAGCTTTCTGAGAAAGTGCTCTGTGTTCTGTGAATTCATCTCACAGAGTTACCTCTTTCCCTTCAAGAAGCCTTTCGCTAAGGCTGTTCTTGTGGAATTGGCAAAGGGAAAGTTGGAAGCAAATAGAGTACTATGGTGAAAAAGGAAATATCTTCCGTTCATAACTGGAAAGTAGCTTTCTGAGAAACTGCTCTGTGTTCTGTTAATTCATCTCACAGAGTTACATCTTTCCCTTCAAGAAGCCTTTCCCTAAGGCTGTTCTTGTGGAATTGGCAAAGGGATATTTGGAAGCCCATAGAGGGCTATGGTGAAAAAGGAAATATCTTCCGTTCAAAACTGGAAAGAAGCTTTCTGAGAAACTGCTCTGTGTTCTGTTAATTCATCTCACAGAGTTACATCTTTCCCTTCAAGAAGCCTTTCGCTAAGGCTGTTCTTGTGGAATTGGCAAAGTGATATTTGGAAGCCCATAGAGGGATATGGTGAAAAAGGAAATATATTCCGTTCAAAACTGGAAAGAAGCTTTCTGAGAAACTGCTCTGTGTTCTGTTAATTCATCTCACAGAGTTACCTCTTTCCCTTCAAGAAGCCTTTCGCTAAGGCTGTTCTTGTGGAATTGGCAAAGGGATATTTGGAAGCATATAGAGGGCTATGGTGAAAAAGGAAATATCTTCCGTTCAAAACTGGAAAGAAGCTTTCTGAGAAAGTGCTCTGTGTTCTGTGAATTCATCTCACAGAGTTACCTCTTTCCCTTCAAGAAGCCTTTCGCTAAGGCTGTTCTTGTGCAATTGGCAAAGGGATATTTGGAAGCCCATAGAGGGCTATGGTGAAAAAGGAAATATCTTCCGTTCAAAACTGGAAAGAAGCTTTCTGAGAAACTGCTCTGTGTTCTGTTAATTCATCTCACAGAGTTACATCTTTCCCTTCAAGAAGCCTTTCGCTAAGGCTGTTCTTGTGGAATTGGCAAAGGGATATTTTTAAGCCCATAGAGGGCTATGGTGAAAAAGGAAATATCTTCCGTTCAAAACTAGAAAGAAGCTTTCTGAGAAACTGCTCTGTGTTCTGTTAATTCATCTCACAGAGTTACATCTTTCCTTCAAGAAGCCTTTCGCTAAGGCTGTTCTTGTGGAATTGGCAAAGGGATATTTTTAAGCCCATAGAGGGCTATGGTGAAAAAGGAAATATCTTCCGTTCAAAACTAGAAAGAAGCTTTCTGAGAAACTGCTCTGTGTTCTGTTAATTCATCTCACAGAGTTACATCATTCCCTTCAAGAAGCCTCTCGCTAAGGCTGTTCTTGTGGAATTCGCAAAGGGATATTTGGAAGCCCATAGAGGGCTATGGTGAAAAAGGAAATATCTTCCGTTCAAAACTGGAAAGAAGCTTTCTGAGAAACTGCTCTGTGTTCTGTGAATTCATCTCACAGAGTTACCTCTTTCCCTTCAAAAAGCCTTTCGCTAAGGCTGTTCTTGTGGAATTGGCAAAGGGGTATTTGGAAGCCCATAGAGGGTATGGTGAAAAAGGAAATATCTTCCGTTAAAAACTGGAAAGAAGCTTTCTGAGAAAGTGCTCTGTGTTCTGTGAATTCATCTCACAGAGTTACCTGTTTCCCTTCAAGAAGCCTTTCGCGAAGGCTGTTCTTGTGCAATTGGCAAAGGGATATTTGGAAGCCCATAGAAGGCTACGGTGAAAAATTAAATATCTTCCGTTCAAAACTGGAAAGAAGCTTTCTGAGATACTGCTCTGTGTTCTGTTAATTCATCCCACAGAGTTACATATTTCCCTTCAAGAAGCCTTTCGCTAAGGCTGTTCTTGTGGAATTGGCAAAGGGATATTTGGAAGCCCATAGAGGGCTATGGTGAAAAAGGAAATATCTTCCGTTCAAAACTGGAAAGAAGCTGTCTGAGAAACTGCTCTGTGTTCTGTTAATTCATCTCACAGAGTTACCTCTTTCCCTTCAAGAAGCCTTTCGCTAAGGCTGTTCTTGTGATATTGGCAAAGGGATATTTGGAAGCCCATAGTGGGCTATGGTGAAAAAGGAAATATCTTCCGTTCAAAACTAGAAAGATGCTTTCTGAGAAACTGCTCTGTGTTCTGTTAATTCATCTCACAGAGTTACATCTTTCACTTCAAGAAGCCTTTCGCTAAGGCTGTTCTTGTGGAATTGGCAAAGGGATATTTGGAAGCCCCTAGAGGGCCATGGTGAAAAAGGAAATGTCTTCCGTTCAAAACTGGAAAGAAGCTTTCTGAGAAACTGCTTTGTGTTCTGTTAATTCATCTCACAGAGTTACCTCTTGCCCTTCAAGAAACCTTTCGCTAAGGCTGTTCTTGTGGAATTGGCAAACTGATATTTGGAAGCCCATAGAGGGCTATGGTGAAAAAGGAAATATCTTCCGTTCAAAACTGGAAAGAAGCTTTCTGAGAAACTGCTCTGTGTTCTGTTAATTCATCTCACAGAGATACATCTTTCCCTTCAAGAAGCCTTTCGCTAAGGCTGTTCTTGTGGAATTTGCAAAGAGATATTTGGAAGAACATAGAGGGCTATGGTGAAAAAGGAAATATCTTCTGTTCCAAACTGGAAAGAAGCTTTCTGCGAAACTGCTCTGTGTTCTGTTAATTCATCTCACAGAGTTACCTCTTTCCCTTCAAGAAGCCTTTCGCTAAGGCTGTTCTTGTGGAATTGGCAAAGGGATATTTGGAAGCCTATAGAGGGCTATGGTGAAAAAGGAAATATCTTCCGTTCAAAACTAGAAAGAAGCTTTCTGAGAAACTGCTCTGTGTTCTGTTAATTCATCTCACAGAGTTACATCTTTCCCTTCAAGAAGCCTCTCGCTAAGGCTGTTCTTGTGGAATTGGCAAAGGGATATTTGGAAGCCCATAGAGGCTATGGTGAAAAAGGAAATATCTTCCGCTCAAAACTGGAAAGAAGCTTTCTGAGAAACTGCTCTGTGTTCTGTGAATTCATCTCACAGAGTTACCTCTTTCCTTCAAGAAGCCTTCGCTAAGGCTGTTTTGTGGAATTGGCAAAGGGATATTTGGAAGCCCATAGAGGGCTATGGTGAAAAAGGAAATATCTTCCGTTCAAAACTGGAAAGAAGCTTTCTGAGAAACTGCTCTGTGTTCTGTTAATTCATCTCACAGAGTTACATCTTTCCCTTCAAGAAGCCTTTCGCTAAGGCTGTTCTTGTGGAACTGGCAAAGGGATATTTGGAAGCCCATAGAGGCTATGGTGAAAAGGAAATGTCTTCCGTTCAAAACTGGAAAGAAGCTTTCTGAGAAACTGCTCTGTGTTCTGTTAATTCATCTCACAGAGTTACATCTTTCCCTTCAAGAAGCCTTTCGCTAAGGCTCTTCTTGTGGAATTGGTAAAGGAATATTTGGAAGCCCATAGAGGGCTATGGTGAAAAAGGAAATATCTTCCGTTCAAAACTGGAAAGAAGCTTGAGAAACTGCTCTGTGTTCTGTTAATTCATCTCACAGAGTTACTCTTTCCTTCAAGAAGCCTTTCGCTAAGGCTGTTCTTGTGGAATTGGCAAAGGATATTTGGAAGCCCATAGGGCTATGGTGAAAAAGGAAATATCTTCCGTTCAAAACTGGAAAGAAGCTTGAGAAACTGCTCTGTGTTCTGTTAATTAATCTCACAGAGATTCGTCTATCCTTCAAGAAGCCTTTCGCTAAGGCTGTTCTTGTGGAATTGGCAAAGGGATATTTGGAAGCCCATAGAGGTCTATGGTGAAAAAGGAAATATCTTCCGTTCAAAACTAGAAAGAAGCTTTCTGAGAAACTGCTCTGTGTTCTGCTAATTCATCTCACGGAGTTACATCTTTCCCTTCAAGAAGCCTTTCACTAAGGCTGTTCTTGTGGAATTGGCAAAGGGATATTTGGAAGCCCATAGAAGGCTATGGTGAAAAATTAAATATCTTCCGTTCAAAACTGGAAAGAAGCTTTCTGAGATACTGCTCTGTGTTCTGTTAATTCATCCCACAGAGTTACATCTTTCCCTTCAAGAAGCCTTTCGCTAAGGCTGTTCTTGTGGAATTGGCAAAGGATATTTGGAAGCCCATAGGGCTATGGTGAAAAAGGAAATATCTTCCGTTCAAAACTGGAAAGAAGCTGTCTGAGAAACTGCTCTGTGTTCTGTTAATTCATCTCACAGAGTTACCTCTTTCCCTTCAAGAACCCTTTCGCTAAGGCTGTTCTTGTGATATTGGCAAAGGGATATTTGGAAGCCCATAGTGGGCTATGGTGAAAAGGAAATATCTTCCGCTTCAAAACTGGAAAGAAGCTTGAGAAACTGCTCTGTGTTCTGTTAATTCATCTCACAGAGTTACATCTTTCCTTCAAGAAGCCTTTCGCTAAGGCTGTTCTTGTGGAATTGGCAAAGGATATTTGGAAGCCCTTAGAGGGCTATGGTGAAAAGGAAATATCTTCCGCTCAAAACTGGAAAGAAGCTTGAGAAACTGCTCTGTGTTCTGTTAATTCATCTCACAGAGTTACATCTTTCCTTCAAGAAGCCTTCGCTAAGGCTGTTCTTGTGGAATTGGCAAAGGGATATTTGGAAGCGCATAGAGGGCTATGGTGAAAAAGGAAATATCTTCCGCTCAAAACTGGAAAGAAGCCTTCTGAGAAACTGCTCTGTGTTCTGTTAATTCATCTCACAGAGTTACCTCTTCCCTTCAAGAAGCCTTTCCTTCGCTAAGGCTGTTTTTGTGGAATTGGCAAAGGGATATTTGGAAGCCCATAGAGGGCTATGGTGAAAAAGGAAATATCTTCCGCTCAAAACTGGAAAGAAGCTTTCTGAGAAACTGCTCTGTGTTCTGTTAATTCATCTCACAGAGCTACATCTTTCCTTCAAGAAGCCTTTCGCTAAGGCTGTTCTTGTGGAATTGGCAAAGGATATTTGGAAGCCCATAGAGGGCTATGGTGAAAAAGGAAATATCTTCCGCTCAAAACTGGAAAGAAGCTTGAGAAACTGCTCTGTGTTCTGTTAATTCATCTCACAGAGTTACCTCTTTCCTTCAAAAGCCTTTCGCTAAGGCTGTTCTTGTGGAATTGGCAAGGATATTTGGAAGCCCATAGGGCTATGGTGAAAAGGAAATATCTTCCGCTCAAAACTGGAAAGAAGCTTTCTGAGAAACTGCTCTGTGTTCTGTTAATTAATCTCACAGAGTTACATCTTTCCCTTCAAAAGCCTTTCGCTAAGGCTGTTCTTGTGGAATTGGCAAAGGGATATTTGGAAGCCCATAGAGGTCTATGGTGAAAAGGAAATATCTTCCGCTCAAAACTGGAAAGAAGCTTTCTGAGAAACTGCTCTGTGTTCTGCTAATTCATCTCACGGAGTTACATCTTTCCTTCAAGAAGCCTTTCAGTAAGGCTGTTTTTGTGGAATTGGCAAAGGGATATTTGAAGCCCATAGAGGCTATGGTGAAAAATTAAATATCTTAAGTTCAAAACTGGAAAGAAGCTTTCTGAGATACTGCTCTGTGTTCTGTTAATTCATCCCACAGAGTTACATCTTTCCTTCAAGCCTTTCGCTAAGGCTGTTCTTGTGCAATTGGCAAAGGGATATTTGGAAGCCCATAGAGGGCTATGGTGATAAAGGAAATATCTTCCGTTGAAAACTGGAAAGAAGCTGTCTGAGAAACTGCTCTGTGTTCTGTTAATTCATCTCACAGAGTTACCTCTTCCCTTCAAGAGCCTTTCGCTAAGGCTGTTCTTGTGATATTGGCAAAGGGATATTTGGAAGCCCATAGTGGGCTATGGTGAAAAAGGAAATATCTTCCGTTCAAAACTGGAAAGAATCTTTCTGAGAAACTGCTCTGTGTTCTGTTAATTCATCTCACAGAGTTACATCTTTCACTTCGAGAAGCCTTTCGATAAGGCTGTTCTTGTGGAATTGGCAAAGGGATATTTGGAAGCCCATAGTGGGCTATGGTGAAAAAGGAAATATCTTCCGTTCAAAACTGGAAAGAAGCTTTCTGAGAGACTGCTATGCGTTCTGTTAATTGATCTCACACAGTTACATCTTTCCCTTCAAGACGCCTATCGCTAAGGCTGTTCTTGTAGAATTGGCAAAGGGATATTTGGAAGCCCATAGAGGGCTATGGTGAAAAAGGAAATATCTTCCGTTCAAAACTGGAAAGAAGCTTGAGAAACTGCTCTGTGTTCTGTTAATTCATCTCACAGAGTTACATCTTTCCTTCAAGAAGCCTTTCGCTATGGCTGTTCTTGTGGAATTGGCAAAGGATATTTGGAAGCATAGAGGGCTATGGTGAAAAAGGAAATATCTTCCGCTCAAAACTGGAAAGAAGCTTGAGAAACTGCTCTGTGTTCTGTGAATTCATCTCACAGAGTTACATCTTTCCTTCAAGAAGCCTTTCGCTAAGGCTGTTCTTGTGCAATTGGCAAAGGATATTTGAAGCCCATAGAGGGCTATGGTGAAAAAGGAAATATCTTCCGCTCAAAACTGGAAAGAAGCTTTCTGAGAAACTGCTCTGTGTTCTGTTAATTCATCTCACAGAGTTACATCTTTCCTTCAAGAAGCCTTTCGCCAAGGCTGTTCTTGTGAATTGGCAAAGGATATTTGAAGCCCATAGAGGGCTATGGTGAAAAAGGAAATATCTTCCGCTCAAAACTAGAAAGAAGCTTTCTGAGAAACTGCTCTGTGTTCTGTTAATTCATCTCACAGAGTTACATCTTTCCTTCAAGAAGCCTCTCGCTAAGGCTGTTCTTGTGAATTGGCAAAGGATATTTGGAAGCCCATAGAGGGCTATGGTGAAAAAGGAAATATCTTCCGCTCAAAACTGGAAAGAAGCTTTCTGAGAAACTGCTCTGTGTTCTGTGAATTCATCTCACAGAGTTACCTCTTTCCCTTCAAGAAGCTTTTCGCTAAGGCTGTTCTTGTGGAATTGGCAAAGGATATTTGGAAGCCCATAGAGGGCTATGGTGAAAAAGGAAATATCTTCCGCTCAAAACTGGAAAGAAGCTTGAGAAACTGCTCTGTGTTCTGTTAATTCATCTCACAGAGTTACCTGTTTCCTTCAAGAAGCCTTTCGCTAAGGCTGTTCTTGTGGAATTGGCAAAGGATATTTGGAAGCCCATAGAGGGCTATGGTGAAAAATTAAATATCTTCCGCTCAAAACTGGAAAGAAGCTTTCTGAGAAACTGCTCTGTGTTCTGTTAATTCATCCCACAGAGTTACATATTTCCTTCAAGAAGCCTTTCGCTAAGGCTGTTCTTGTGGAATTGGCAAAGGATATTTGGAAGCCCATAGAGGGCTATGGTGAAAAAGGAAATATCTTCCGCTTCAAAACTGGAAAGAAGCTTGAGAAACTGCTCTGTGTTCTGTTAATTCATCTCACAGAGTTACCTCTTTCCCTTCAAGAAGCCTTCGCTAAGGCTGTTCTTGTGATATTGGCAAAGGATATTTGGAAGCCCATAGTGGGCTATGGTGAAAAAGGAAATATCTTCCGTTCAAAACTAGAAAGAAGCTTTCTGAGAAACTGCTCTGTGTTCTGTTAATTCATCTCACAGAGTTACATCTTTCCCTTCAAAAGCCTTTCGCTAAGGCTGTTCTTGTGGAATTGGCAAAGGGATATTTGGAAGCCCATAGAGGGCTATGGTGAAAAAGGAAATATCTTCCGCTCAAAACTGGAAAGAAGCTTTCTGAGAAACTGCTTTGTGTTCTGTTAATTCATCTCACAGAGTTACATCTTTCCTTCAAGAAACCTTTCGCTAAGGCTGTTCTTGTGGAATTGGCAAACTGATATTTGGAAGCCCATAGAGGGCTATGGTGAAAAAGGAAATATCTTCCGTTCAAAACTGGAAAGAAGCTTTCTGAGAAACTGCTCTGTGTTCTGTTAATTCATCTCACAGAGTTACCTCTATCCCTTCAACAAGCCTTTCGCTAAGGCTGTTCTTGTGGAATTGGCAAAGGGATATTTGGAAGCCCATAGAGGTCTATGGTGAAAAAGAAATATCTTCCGTTCAAAACTGGAAAGAAGCTTTCTGAGAAACTGCCCTGTGTTCTGTTAATTCATCTCACAGAGTTACATATTTCCCTTCAAGAAGCCTTTCGCTAAGGCTGTTCTTGTGGAACTGGCAAAGGGATATTTGGAAGCCCATAGAGGGCTATGTTGAAAAGGAAATATCTTCCGCTCAAAACTGGAAAGAAGCTTGAGATACTGCTCTGTGTTCTGTTAATTCATCTCACAGAGTTACATCTTTCCTTCAAGAAGCCTTTCGCTAAGGCTGTTCTTGTGGAATTGGCAAAGGGATATTTGGAAGCCCATAGAGGGCTATGGTGAAAAGGAAGTATCTTCCTTTCAAAACTGGAAAGAAGCTTTCTGAGAAACTGCTCTGTGTTCTGTTAATTCATCTCACAGAGTTACATCTTTCCTTCAAGAAGCCTTCGCTAAGGCTGTTCTTGTGGAATTGGCAAAGTGATATTTGGAAACCCATAGAGGGCTATGGTGAAAAAGGAAATATCTTCCGTTCAAAACTGGAAAGAAGCTTTCTGAGAAACTGCTCTGTGTTCTGTTAATTCATCTCACAGAGTTACATCTTTCACTTCAAGAAGACTTTCACTAAGGCTGTTCTTGTGGAATTGGCAAAGGGATATTTGGAAGCCCTTAGAGGGCTATGGTGAAAAAGGAAATATCTTCCGTTCAAAACGGGAAAGAAGCTTTCTGAGATACTGCTCTGTGTTCTGTTAATTCATCTCACAGAGTTACATCTTTCCCTCCAAGGAGCCTTTCGCTAAGGCTGTTCTTGTGGAATTGGCAAAGGGATATTTGGAAGCCCATAGAGGGCTATGGTGAAAAAGGAAATATCTTCCGTTCAAAACTGGAAAGAAGCTTTCTGAGAAACTGCTCTGTGTTCTGTTAATTCATCTCACGGAGTTACATCTTTCCCTTCAAGAAGCCTTTCAGTAAGGCTGTTTTTGTGGAATTGGCAAGGATATTTGGAAGCCCATAGAAGGCTATGGTGAAAAATTAAATATCTTAAGTTCAAAACTGGAAGAAGCTTTCTGAGATACTGCTCTGTGTTCTGTTAATTCATCTCACAGAGCTACATCTTTCCCTTCAAGAAGCCTTTCGCTAAGGCTGTTCTTGTGGAATTGGCAAAGGGATATTTGGAAGCCGATAGAGGGCTATGGTGAAAAAGGAAATATCTTCCGTTCAAAACTGGAAAGAAGCTTTCTGAGAAACTGCTCTGTGTTCTGTGAATTCATCTCACAGAGTTACATCTTTCCCTTCAAGAAGCCTTTCGCTAAGGCTGTTCTTGTGGAATTGGCAAAGGGATATTTGGGAGCCCATAGAGGGCTATGGTGAAAAAGGAAATATCTTCCGTTCAAAACTGGAAAGAAGCTTTCTGAGAAACTGCTCTGTGTTTTGTTAATTCACCTCACAGAGTTACATCTTACCCTTCAAGAAGCCTTTCGCTGAGGCTGTTCTTGTGGAATTGGCAAAGGGATATTTGGAAGCCCATAGAGGGCTATGGTTAAAAAGGAAATATCTTCCGTTCAAAACTGGAAAGAAGCTTTCTGAGAAACTGCTCTGTGTTCTGTTAATTCATCTCACAGAGTTACATCTTTCCCTTCAAGAAGCCTTTCGCTAAGGCTGTTCTTGTGGAATTGGCAAAGTGATATTTGGAAACCCATAGAGGGCTATGGTGAAAAAGGAAATGTCTTCCGTTCAAAACTGGAAAGAAGCTTTCTGAGAAACTGCTCTGTGTTCTGTTAATTCATCTCACAGAGTTACATCTTTCCCTTCAAGAAACCTTTCGCTAAGGCTGTTCTTGTGGAATTGGCAAAGGAATATTTGGAAGCCCATAGAGGGCTATGGTGAAAAAGGAAATATCTTCCGTTCAAAACTGGAAAGAAGCTTTTTGAGAAACTGCTCTGTGTTCTGTTAATTCATCTCACAGAGTTACCTCTTTCCCTTCAAGAAGCCTTTCGCTATGGCTGTTCTTGTGGAATTGGCAAAGGGATATTTGGAAGCCCATAGAGGGCTATGGTGAAAAAGGAAATATCTTCCGTTCAAAACTGGAAAGAAGCTTTCTGAGAAACTGCTCTGTGTTCTGTTAATTAATCTCACAGAGTTTCGTCTATCCCTTCAAGAAGCCTTTCGCTAAGGCTATTCTTGTGGAATTGGCAAAGGGATATTCGGAAGCCCATAGAGGTCTATGGTGAAAAAGAAAATATCTTCCGTTCAAAACTGGAAAGAAGCTTTCTGAGAAACTGCTCTGTGTTCTGCTAATTCATCTCACGGAGTTTCATCTTTCCCTTCAAGAAGCCTTTCCCTAAGGCTGTTCTTGTGCAATTGGCAAAGGGATATTTGGAAGCCCATAGAAGGCTATGGTGAAAAATTAAATATCTTCCGCTCAACACTGGAAAGAAGCTTTCTGAGAAACTGCTCTGTGTTCTGCTAATTCATCTCACGGAGTTTCATCTTTCCCTTCAAGAAGCCTTTCCCTAAGGCTGTTCTTGTGCAATTGGCAAAGGGATATTTGGAAGCCCATAGAAGGCTATGGTGAAAAATTAAATATCTTCCGTTCAACACTGGAAAGAAGCTTTCTGAGATACTGCTCTGTGTTCTGTTAATTCATCCCACAGAGTTACATCTTTCCCTTCAAGAAGCCTCTCACTAAGGCTGTTCTTGTGCAATTGGCAAAGGGATATTTGGAAGCCCATAGAGGGCTATGGTGAAAAAGGAAATATCTTCCGTTCAAAACTGTAAAGAAGCTGTCTGAGAAACTGCTCTGTGTTCTGTTAATTCATCTCACAGAGTTACCTATTTCCCTTCAAGAAGCCTTTCGCTAAGGCTGTTCTTGTGATATTGGCAAAGGGATATTTGGAAGCCCATAGTGGGCTATGGTGAAAAAGGAAATATCTTCCGTTCCAAACTGGAAAGAAGCTTTCTGAGAAACTGCTCTGTGTTCTGTGAATTCATCTCACAGAGTTACATCTTTCTCTTCAAGAAGCCTTTCGCTAAGGCTGTTCTTGTGGGATTGGCAAAGGGATATTTGGAAGCCCATAGAGGGCTATGGTGAAAAAGGAAATATCTTCCGTTCAAAACTGGAAAGAAGCTTTCTGAGAAACTGCTCTGTGTTCTGTTAATTCATCTCACAGAGTTACATCTTTCCCTTCAAGAAGCCTTTCGCTAAGGCTGTTCTTGTGGAATTGGCAAAGGGATATTTGGAAGCCCATAGAGGGCTATGGTGAAAAAGGAAATATCTTCCGTTCCAAACTGGAAAGAAGCTTTCTGCGAAACTGCTCTGTGTTCTGTTAATTCATCTCACAGAGTTACTTCTTTCCCTTCAAGAAGCTTTTCGCTAAGGCTGTTCTTGTGGAATTGGCAAAGGGATATTTGGAAGCCCGTAGAGGGCTATGGTGAAAAGGAAATATCTTCCGTTCAAAACTGGAAAGAAGCTTTCTGAGAAACTGCTCTGTGTTCTGTTAATTCATCTCACAGAGTTACATCTTTCCCTTCAAGAAGCCTTTCGCTAAGGCTGTTCTTGTGGAATTGGCAAAGGGATATTTGGAAGCCCATAGAGGGCTATGGTGAAAAAGGAAATATCTTCCGTTCAAAACTGGAAAGAAGCTTTCTGAGAAACTGCTCTGTGTTCTGTTAATTCATCTCACAGAGTTACCTCTATCCCTTCAAGAAGCCTTTCGGTAAGGCTGTTCTTGTGGAATTGGCAAAGGGATATTTGGAAGCCCATAGAGGTCTATGGTGAAAAAGGAATTATCTCCCGTTCAAAACTGGAAAGAAGCTTTCTGAGAAACTGTTCTGTGTTCTGTTAATTCATCTCACAGAGTTACATCTTTCCCTTCAAGAAGCCTTTCGCTAAGGCTGTTCTTGTGGAATTGGCAAAGGGATATTTGGAAGCCCAGAGAGGGCTATGGTGAAAAAGGAAATATCTTCCATTCAAAACTGGAAAGAAGCTTTCTGAGATACTGCTCTGTGTTTTGTTAATTCATCCCACACAGTTACATCTTTCCCTTCAAGAAGCCTTTCGCTAAGGCTGTTCTTGTGGAATTGGCAATGGGATATTTGGAAGCCCATAGAGGGCTATGGTGAAAAAGGAAATATCTTCCGTTCAAAACTGGAAAGAAGCTGTCTGAGAAACTGCTCTGTGTTCTGTTAATTCATCTCACAGAGTTACCTCTTTCCCTTCAAGAAGCCTTTCGTTAAGGCTGTTCTTGTGATATTGGCAAAGGGATATTTGGAAGCCCATAGTTGGCTATGGTGAAAAAGGAAATATCTTCCGTTCAAAACTGGAAAGAAGCTTTCTGAGAAACTGCTCTGTGTTCTGTTAATTCATCTCACAGTTACATCTTTCCTTCAAGAAGCCTCTCGTTAAGGCTGTTCTTGTGGAATTGGCAAAGGATATTTGGAAGCCCTTAGAGGGCTATGGTGAAAAGGAAATATCTTCCGTTCAAAACTGGAAAGAAGCTTTCTGAGAAACTGCTCTGTGTTCTGCTAATTCATCTCACAGAGTTACCTCTTTCCTTCAAGAAACCTTTCGCTAAGGCTGTTTTTGTGGAATTGGCAAAGGATATTTGAAGCCCATAGAGGGCTATGGTGAAAAAGGAAATATCTTCCGTTCAAAACTGGAAAGAATCTTTCTGAGAAACTGCTCTGTGTTCTGTTAATTCATCTCACAGAGTTACATCTTTCCCTTCAAGAAGCCTTTCGCTAAGGCTGTTCTTGTGGAATTGGCAAAGGGATATTTGGAAGCCCATAGAGGGCTATGGTGAAAAAGGAATTACCTTCCGTTCCAAACTGGAAAGAAGCTTTCTGCGAAACTGCTCTGTTTTCTGTTAATTCATCTCACAGAATTGCCTCTTTCCCTTCAAGAAGCTTTTCGCTAAGGCTGTTCTTCTGGAATTGGCAAAGGAATATTTGGAAGCCCGTAGAGGGCTATGGTGAAAAAGGAAATATCTTCCGTTCAAAACTGGAAAGAAGCTTTCTGAGAAACTGCTCTGTGTTCTGTTATTTCATCTCATAGAGTTACATCTTTCCCTTCAAGAAGTCTCTCGTTAAGGCTGTTCTTGTGGAATTGGCAAAGGATATTTGGAAGCCCTTAGAGGGCTATGGTGAAAAAGGAAATATCTTCCGTTCAAAACTGGAAAGAAGCTTTCTGAGAAACTGCTCTGTGTTCTGCTAATTCATCTCACAGAGTTACCTCTTTCCCTTCAAGAAACCTTTCGCTAAGGCTGTTTTTGTGGAATTGGCAAAGTGATATTTGGAAGCCCATAGAGGGCTATGGTGAAAAAGGAAATATCTTCCGTTCAAAACTGGAAAGAATCTTTCTGAGAAATTGCTCTGTGTTCTGTTAATTCATCTCACAGAGTTACATCTTTCCCTTCAAGAAGCCTTTCGCTAAGGCTGTTCTTGTGGAATTGTCAAAGGGATATTTGGAAGCCCATAGAGGGCTATGGTGAAAAAGGAAATATCTTCCGTTCCAAACTGGAAAGAAGCTTTCTGCGAAACTGCTCGGTGTTCTGTTAATTCATCTCACAGAGTTACCTCTTTCCCTTCAAGAAGCTTTTCGCTAAGGCTGTTCTTGTGGAATTGGCAAAGGGATATTTGGAAGCCCGTAGAGGGCTATGGTGAAAAAGGAAATATCTTCCGTTCAAAACTGGAAAGAAGCTTTCTGAGAAACTGCTCTGTGTTCTGTTATTTCATCTCACAGAGTTACATCTTTCCCTTCAAGAAGTCTCTCGTTAAGGCTGTTCTTGTGGAATTGGCAAAGGATATTTGGAAGCCCTTAGATGGCTATGGTGAAAAAGGAAATATCTTCCGTTCAAAACTGGAAAGAAGCTTTCTGAGAAACTGCTCTGTGTTCTGTTAATTCATCTCACAGAGTTACCTCTATCCCTTCAACAAGCCTTTCGCTAAGGCTGTTCTTGTGGAATTGGCAAAGGGATATTTGGAAGCCCATAGAGGTCTATGGTGAAAAAGAAATATCTTCCGTTCAAAACTGGAAAGAAGCTTTCTGAGAAACTGCCCTGTGTTCTGTTAATTCATCTCACAGAGTTACATATTTCCTTCAAAAGCCTTTCGCTAAGGCTGTTCTTGTGGAATTGGCAAAGGATATTTGGAAGCCCATAGAGGGCTATGTTGAAAAGGAAATATCTTCCGTTCAAAACTGGAAAGAAGCTTTCTGAGATACTGCTCTGTGTTCTGTTAATTCATCTCACAGAGTTACATCTTTCCTTCAAGAAGCCTTCGCTAAGGCTGTTCTTGTGGAATTGGCAAAGGGATATTTGGAAGCCCATAGAGGGCTATGGTGAAAAAGGAAGTATCTTCCTTTCAAAACTGGAAAGAAGCTTTCTGAGAAACTGCTCTGTGTTCTGTTAATTCATCTCACAGAGTTACATCTTTCCTTCAAGAAGCCTTTCGCTAAGGCTGTTCTTGTGGAATTGGCAAAGTGATATTTGGAAACCCATAGAGGGCTATGGTGAAAAAGGAAATATCTTCCGTTCAAAACTGGAAAGAAGCTTTCTGAGAAACTGCTCTGTGTTCTGTTTATTCATCTCACAGAGTTACATCTTTCACTTCAAGAAGACTTTCGCTAAGGCTGTTCTTGTGGAATTGGCAAAGTGATATTTGGAAGCCCATAGAGGCTATGGTGAAAAGGAAATATCTTCCGTTCAAAACTGGAAAGAAGCTTTCTGAGAAACTGCTCTGTGTTCTGTTAATTCATCTCACAGAGTTACATCTTTCCCTTCAAGAAGCCTTTCGCTAAGGCTGTTCTTGTGGAATTGGCAAAGGGATATTTGGAAGCCCATAGAGGGCTATGGTGAAAAAGGAAATATCTTCCGTTCAAAACTGGAAAGAAGCTTTCTGAGAAACTGCTCTGTGTTCTGTTAATTCATCTCACAGAGTTACATCTTTCCCTTCAAGAAGCCTTTCGCTAAGGCTGTTCTTGTGGAATTGGCAAGGATATTTGGGAGCCCATAGAGGGCTATGGTGGAAAAGGAAATATCTTCCGTTCAAAACTGGAAAGAAGCTTTCTGAGAAACTGCTCTGTGTTCTGTTAATTCATCTCACAGAGTTACATCTTTCCCTTCAAGAAGCCTTTCGCTGAGGCTGTTCTTGTGGAATTGGCAAAGGGATATTTGGAAGCCCATAGGGCTATGGTGAAAAAGGAAATATCTTCCGTTCAAAACTGGAAAGAAGCTTTCTGAGAAACTGCTCTGTGTTCTGTTAATTCATCTCACAGAGTTACATCTTTCCTTTCAGGAAGCCTTTCGCTAAGGCTGTTCTTGTGGAATTGGCAAAGTGATATTTGGAAACCCATAGAGGGCTATGGTGAAAAGGAAATATCTTCCGTTCAAAACTGGAAAGAAGCTTTCTGAGAAACTGCTCTGTGTTCTGTTAATTCATCTCACAGAGTTACATCTTTCCTTCAAGAAACCTTTCGCTAAGGCTGTTCTTGTGGAATTGGCAAAGGATATTTGGAAGCCCATAGGGGCTATGGTGAAAAGGAAATATCTTCCGTTCAAAACTGGAAAGAAGCTTTTTGAGAAACTGCTCTGTGTTCTGTTAATTCATCTCACAGAGTTACCTCTTTCCTTCAAGAAGCCTTTCGCTATGGCTGTTCTTGTGGAATTGGCAAAGGGATATTTGGAAGCCCATAGAGGGCTATGGTGAAAAAAAATATCTTCCGTTCAAAACTGGAAAGAAGCTTTCTGAGAAACTGCTCTGTGTTCTGTTAATTCATCTCACAGAGTTACATCTATCCTTCAAGAAGCCTTCGCTAAGGCTATTCTTGTGGAATTGGCAAAGGATATTTGGAAGCCCATAGAGGTCTATGGTGAAAAGAAAATATCTTCCGTTCAAAACTGGAAAGAAGCTTTCTGAGAAACTGCTCTGTGTTCTGCTAATTCATCTCACGGAGTTTCATCTTTCCTTCAAGATGCCTTTCCTAAGGCTGTTCTTGTGCAATTGGCAAAGGATATTTGGAAGCCCATAGAAGGCTATGGTGAAAAATTAAATATCTTCCGCTCAACACTGGAAAGAAGCTTTCTGAGATACTGCTCTGTGTTCTGTTAATTCATCCCACAGAGTTACATCTTTCCCTTCAAGAAGCCTTTCGCTAAGGCTGTTCTTGTGCAATTGGCAAAGGGATATTTGGAAGCCCATAGAGGGCTATGGTGAAAAAGGAAATATCTTCCGTTCAAAACTGGAAAGAAGCTTTCTGAGAAACTGCTCTGTGTTCTGTTAATTCATCTCACAGAGTTACCTATTTCCCTTCAAGAAGCCTTTCGCTAAGGCTGTTCTTGTGATATTGGCAAAGGGATATTTGGAAGCCCATAGTGGGCTATGGTGAAAAAGGAAATATCTTCCGTTCAAAACTGGAAAGAAGCTTTCTGAGAAACTGCTCTGTGTTCTGTTAATTCATCTCACAGAGTTACATCTTTCCCTTCAAGAAGCCTTTCGCTAAGGCTGTTCTTGTGGAATTAGCAAAGGATATTTGGAAGCCCATAGAGGCTATGGTGAAAAGGAAATATCTTCCGTTCAAAACTGGAAGAAGCTTTCTGAGAAACTGCTCTGTGTTCTGTTAATTCATCTCACAGAGTTACATCTTTCCCTTCAAGAAGCCTTTCGCTAAGGCTGTTCTTGTGGAATTAGCAAAGGATATTTGGAAGCCCATAGAGGGCTATGGTGAAAAAGGAAATATCTTCCGTTCAAAACTGGAAAGAAGCTTTCTGCGAAACTGCTCTGTGTTCTGTTAATTCATCTCACAGAGTTACTTCTTTCCTTCAAGAAGCTTTTCGCTAAGGCTGTTCTTGTGGAATTGGCAAGGATATTTGGAAGCCCGTAGAGGGCTATGGTGAAAAGGAAATATCTTCCGCTCAAAACTGGAAAGAAGCTTTCTGAGAAACTGCTCTGTGTTCTGTTAATTCATCTCACAGAGTTACATCTTTCCTTCAAGAAGCCTTTCGCTAAGGCTGTTCTTGTGGAATTGGCAAAGGATATTTGGAAGCCCATAGAGGGCTATGGTGAAAAAGGAAATATCTTCCGCTCAAAACTGGAAAGAAGCTTTCTGAGAAACTGCTCTGTGTTCTGTTAATTCATCTCACAGAGTTACCTCTATCCCTTCAAGAAGCCTTTCGCTAAGGCTGTTCTTGTGGAATTGGCAAAGGATATTTGGAAGCCCATAGAGGTCTATGGTGAAAAGAAATATCTTCCGTTCAAAACTGGAAAGAAGCTTTCTGAGAAACTGCTCTGTGTTCTGTTAATTCATCTCACAGAGTTACATCTTTCCCTTCAAGAAGCCTTCGCTAAGGCTGTTCTTGTGGAATTGGCAAAGGGATATTTGGAAGCCCAGAGAGGGCTATGGTGAAAAAGGAAATATCTTCCATTCAAAACTGGAAAGAAGCTTTCTGAGATACTGCTCTGTGTTCTGTTAATTCATCTCACAGTTACATCTTTCCTTCAAGAAGCCTTTCGCTAAGGCTGTTCTTGTGGAATTGGCAATGGATATTTGGAAGCCCATAGAGGGCTATGGTGAAAAAGGAAATATCTTCCGTTCAAAACTGGAAAGAAGCTGTCTGAGAAACTGCTCTGTGTTCTGTTAATTCATCTCACAGAGTTACCTCTTTCCCTTCAAGAAGCCTTTCGTTAAGGCTGTTCTTGTGATATTGGCAAAGGGATATTTGGAAGCCCATAGTTGGCTATGGTGAAAAAGGAAATATCTTCCGTTCAAAACTGGAAAGAAGCTTTCTGAGAAACTGCTCTGTGTTCTGTTAATTCATCTCACACAGTTACATCTTTCCCTTCAAGAAGCCTCTCGTTAAGGCTGTTCTTGTGGAATTGGCAAAGGATATTTGGAAGCCCTTAGAGGGCTATGGTGAAAAGGAAATATCTTCCGTTCCAAAACTGGAAAGAAGCTTTCTGAGAAACTGCTCTGTGTTCTGCTAATTCATCTCACAGAGTTACCTCTTTCCCTTCAAGAAACCTTTCGCTAAGGCTGTTTTTGTGGAATTGGCAAAGTGATATTTGGAAGCCCATAGAGGGCTATGGTGAAAAAGGAAATATCTTCCGTTCAAAACTGGAAAGAATCTTTCTGAGAAACTGCTCTGTGTTCTGTTAATTCATCTCACAGAGTTACATCTTTCCCTTCAAGAAGCCTTTCGCTAAGGCTGTTCTTGTGGAATTGGCAAAGGATATTTGGAAGCCCATAGAGGGCTATGGTGAAAAGGAAATATCTTCCGTTCCAAAACTGGAAAGAAGCTTTCTGAGAAACTGCTCTGTGTTCTGTTAATTCATCTCACAGAGTTACCTCTTTCCCTTCAAGAAGCTTTTCGCTAAGGCTGTTCTTGTGGAATTGGCAAAGGATATTTGGAAGCCCATAGAGGGCTATGGTGAAAAAGGAAATATCTTCCGCTCAAAACTGGAAAGAAACTTTCTGAGAAACTGCTCTGTGTTCTGTTATTTCATCTCACAGAGTTACATCTTTCCTTCAAGAAGTCTCTCGTTAAGGCTGTTCTTGTGGAATTGGCAAAGGATATTTGGAAGCCCTTAGAGGGCTATGGTGAAAAGGAAATATCTTCCGCTTCCAAACTGGAAAGAAGCTTTCTGAGAAACTGCTCTGTGTTCTGTTAATTCATCTCACAGAGTTACCTCTTTCCTTCAAGAAGCCTTCGCTAAGGCTGTTTTTGTGGAATTGGCAAAGTGATATTTGGAAGCCCATAGAGGGCTATGGTGAAAAAGGAAATATCTTCCGTTCAAAACTGGAAAGAATCTTTCTGAGAAACTGCTCTGTGTTCTGTTAATTCATCTCACAGAGTTACATCTTTCCCTTCAAGAAGCCTTTCGCTAAGGCTGTTCTTGTGGAATTGGCAAAGGGATATTTGGAAGCCCATAGAGGGCTATGGTGAAAAAGGAAATATCTTCCGTTCCAAACTGGAAAGAAGCTTTCTGCGAAACTGCTCGGTGTTCTGTTAATTCATCTCACAGAGTTACCTCTTTCCCTTCAAGAAGCTTTTCGCTAAGGCTGTTCTTGTGGAATTGGCAAAGGGATATTTGGAAGCCCATAGAGGGCTATGGTGAAAAAGGAAATATCTTCCGTTCAAAACTGGAAAGAAGCTTTCTGAGAAACTGCTCTGTGTTCTGTTATTTCATCTCACAGAGTTACATCTTTCCCTTCAAGAAGTCTCTCGTTAAGGCTGTTCTTGTGGAATTGGCAAAGGATATTTGGAAGCCCTTAGAGGGCTATGGTGAAAAAGGAAATATCTTCCGTTCCAAACTGGAAAGAAGCTTTCTGAGAAACTGCTCTGTGTTCTGTTAATTCATCTCACAGAGTTACCTCTTGCCCTTCAAGAAACCTTTCGCTAAGGCTGTTCTTGTGGAATTGGCAAAGTGATATTTGGAAGCCCATAGAGGGCTATGGTGAAAAAGGAAATATCTTCCGTTCAAAACTGGAAAGAAGCTTTCTGATAAACTGCTCTGTGTTCTGTTAATTCATCTCACAGAGTTACCTCTATCCCTTCAACAAGCCTTTCGCTAAGGCTGTTCTTGTGGAATTGGCAAAGGGATATTTGGAAGCCCATAGAGGTCTATGGTGAAAAAGAAATATCTTCCGTTCAAAACTGGAAAGAAGCTTTCTGAGAAACTGCCCTGTGTTCTGTTAATTCATCTCACAGAGTTACATATTTCCCTTCAAGAAGCCTTTCGCTAAGGCTGTTCTTGTGGAACTGGCAAAGGGATATTTGGAAGCCCATAGAGGGCTATGTTGAAAAAGGAAATATCTTCCGTTCAAAACTGGAAAGAAGCTTTCTGAGATACTGCTCTGTGTTCTGTTAATTCATCTCACAGAGTTACATCTTTCCCTTCAAGAAGCCTTTCGCTAAGGCTGTTCTTGTGGAATTGGCAAAGGGATATTTGGAAGCCCATAGAGGGCTATGGTGAAAAAGGAAGTATCTTCCTTTCAAAACTGGAAAGAAGCTTTCTGAGAAACTGCTCTGTGTTCTGTTAATTCATCTCACAGAGTTACATCTTTCCCTTCAAGAAGCCTTTCGCTAAGGCTGTTCTTGTGGAATTGGCAAAGTGATATTTGGAAACCCATAGAGGGCTATGGTGAAAAAGGAAATGTCTTCCGTTCAAAACTGGAAAGAAGCTTTCTGAGAAACTGCTCTGTGTTCTGTTTATTCATCTCACAGAGTTACATCTTTCACTTCAAGAAGACTTTCGCTAAGGCTGTTCTTGTGGAATTGGCAAAGTGATATTTGGAAACCCATAGAGGGCTATGGTGAAAAAGGAAATATCTTCCGTTCAAAACTGGAAAGAAGCTTTCTGAGAAACTGCTCTGTGTTCTGTTAATTCATCTCACAGAGTTACATCTTTCACTTCAAGAAGACTTTCACTAAGGCTGTTCTTGTGGAATTGGCAAAGGGATATTTGGAAGCCCTTAGAGGGCTATGGTGAAAAAGGAAATATCTTCCGTTCAAAACGGGAAAGAAGCTTTCTGAGATACTGCTCTGTGTTCTGTTAATTCATCTCACAGAGTTACATCTTTCCCTCCAAGGAGCCTTTCGCTAAGGCTGTTCTTGTGGAATTGGCAAAGGATATTTGGAAGCCCATAGAGGGCTATGGTGAAAAGGAAATATCTTCCGCTTCAAAACTGGAAAGAAGCTTTCTGAGAAACTGCTCTGTGTTCTGTTAATTCATCTCACAGAGTTACCTCTTTCCTTCAAGAAGCCTTTCGTTAAGGCTGTTCTTGTGGAATTGGCAAAGGATATTTGGAAGCCCATAGAGGTCTATGGTGAAAAGGAAATATCTTCCGCTCAAAACTGGAAAGAAGCTTTCTGAGAAACTGCTCTGTGTTCTGTTAATTCATCTCACAGAGTTACATCTTTCCTTCAAGAAGCCTTCGCTAAGGCTGTTCTTGTGGAATTGGCAAAGGATATTTGGAAGCCCATAGAGGGCTATGGTGAAAAGGAAATATCTTCCATTCAAAACTGGAAAGAAGCTTTCTGAGAAACTGCTCTGTGTTTTGTTAATTCATCCCACACAGTTACATCTTTCCTTCAAGAAGCCTTTCGCTAAGGCTGTTCTTGTGGAATTGGCAAAGGATATTTGGAAGCCCATAGAGGGCTATGGTGAAAAGGAAATATCTTCCGCTTCAAAACTGGAAAGAAGCTTTCTGAGAAACTGCTCTGTGTTCTGTTAATTCATCTCACAGAGTTACCTCTTTCCCTTCAAGAAGCCTTTCGTTAAGGCTGTTCTTGTGATATTGGCAAAGGGATATTTGGAAGCCCATAGTTGGCTATGGTGAAAAAGGAAATATCTTCCGTTCAAAACTGGAAAGAAGCTTTCTGAGAAACTGCTCTGTGTTCTGTTAATTCATCTCACACAGTTACATCTTTCCCTTCAAGAAGCCTCTCGTTAAGGCTGTTCTTGTGGAATTGGCAAAGGATATTTGGAAGCCCTTAGAGGGCTATGGTGAAAAAGGAAATATCTTCCGTTCCAAACTGGAAAGAAGCTTTCTGAGAAACTGCTCTGTGTTCTGCTAATTCATCTCACAGAGTTACCTCTTTCCCTTCAAGAAACCTTTCGCTAAGGCTGTTTTTGTGGAATTGGCAAAGTGATATTTGGAAGCCCATAGAGGGCTATGGTGAAAAAGGAAATATCTTCCGTTCAAAACTGGAAAGAATCTTTCTGAGAAACTGCTCTGTGTTCTGTTAATTCATCTCACAGAGTTACATCTTTCCCTTCAAGAAGCCTTTCGCTAAGGCTGTTCTTGTGGAATTGGCAAAGGGATATTTGGAAGCCCATAGAGGGCTATGGTGAAAAAGGAAATATCTTCCGTTCCAAACTGGAAAGAAGCTTTCTGATAAACTGCTCTGTGTTCTGTTAATTCATCTCACAGAGTTACCTCTTTCCCTTCAAGAAGCCTTTCGCTAAGGCTGTTCTTGTGGAATTGGCAAAGGGATATTTGGAAGCCCATAGAGGGCTATGGTGAAAAAGGAAATATCTTCCGTTCAAAACTGGAAAGAAGCTTTCTGAGAAACTGCTCTGTGTTCTGTTATTTCATCTCACAGAGTTACATCTTTCCCTTCAAGAAGTCTCTCGTTAAGGCTGTTCTTGTGGAATTGGCAAAGGATATTTGGAAGCCCTTAGAGGGCTATGGTGAAAAAGGAAATATCTTCCGTTCAAAACTGGAAAGAAGCTTTCTGAGAAACTGCTCTGTGTTCTGCTAATTCATCTCACAGAGTTACCTCTTTCCCTTCAAGAAGCCTTTCCCTAAGGCTGTTCTTGTGGAATTGGCAAAGTGATATTTGGAAGCCCATAGAGCGCTATGGTGAAAAAGGAAATATTTTCCCTTCAAAACTGGAAAGAAGCTTTCTGATAAACTGCTCTGTGTTCTGTTAATTCATCTCACAGAGTTACCTCTATCCTTCACCAAGCCTTTCGCTAAGGCTGTTCTTGTGGAATTGGCAAAGGGATATTTGGAAGCCCATAGAGGTCTATGGTGAAAAAGAAATATCTTCCGTTCAAAACTGGAAAGAAGCTTTCTGAGAAACTGCCCTGTGTTCTGTTAATTCATCTCACAGAGTTACATATTTCCCTTCAAGAAGCCTTTCGCTAAGGCTGTTCTTGTGGAACTGGGCAAAGGATATTTGGAAGCCCATAGAGGGCTATGGTGAAAAAGGAAATATCTTCCGTTCAAAACTGGAAAGAAGCTTTCTGAGATACTGCTCTGTGTTCTGTTAATTCATCTCACAGAGTTACATCTTTCCCTTCAAGAAGCCTTTCGCTAAGGCTGTTCTTGTGGAACTGGCAAAGGGATATTTGGAAGCCCATAGAGGGCTATGGTGAAAAAGGAAGTATCTTCCTTTCAAAACTGGAAAGAAGCTTTCTGAGAAACTGCTCTGTGTTCTGTTAATTCATCTCACAGAGTTACATCTTCCTTCAAGAAGCCTTTCGCTAAGGCTGTTCTTGTGGAATTGGCAAAGGATATTTGGAAACCCATAGAGGGCTATGGTGAAAAGGAAATGTCTTCCGTTCAAAACTGGAAAGAAGCTTGAGAAACTGCTCTGTGTTCTGTTAATTCATCTCACAGAGTTACATCTTTCCCTTCAAGAAGCCTTTCGCTAAGGCTGTTCTTGTGGAATTGGCAAAGGAATATTTGGAAGCCCATAGAGGGCTATGGTGAAAAAGGAAATATCTTCCGCTTCAAACTGGAAAGAAGCTTTCTGAGAAACTGCTCTGTGTTCTGTTAATTCATCTCACAGAGTTACCTCTTTCCCTTCAAGAAGTCTCTCGTTAAGGCTGTTCTTGTGAATTGGCAAAGGGATATTTGGAAGCCCATAGAGGGCTATGGTGAAAAGGAAATATCTTCCGTTCAAAACTGGAAAGAAGCTTTCTGAGAAACTGCTCTGTGTTCTGTTAATTCATCTCACAGAGTTACATCTTTCCTTCAAGAAGTCTCTCGTTAAGGCTGTTCTTGTGGAATTGGCAAAGGATATTTGGAAGCCCTTAGAGGGCTATGGTGAAAAGGAAATATCTTCCGCTCCAAACTGGAAAGAAGCTTTCTGAGAAACTGCTCTGTGTTCTGCTAATTCATCTCACAGAGTTACCTCTTTCCTTCAAGAAACCTTTCGCTAAGGCTGTTTTGTGGAATTGGCAAAGTGATATTTGGAAGCCCATAGAGGGCTATGGTGAAAAGGAAATATCTTCCGTTCAAAACTGGAAAGAAGCTTTCTGAGAAACTGCTCTGTGTTCTGTTAATTCATCTCACAGAGTTACATCTTTCCTTCAAGAAGTTTTCGCTAAGGCTGTTCTTGTGGAATTGGCAAAGGATATTTGGAAGCCCATAGAGGGCTATGGTGAAAAGGAAATATCTTCCGCTCCAAACTGGAAAGAAGCTTGAGAAACTGCTCGGTGTTCTGTTAATTCATCTCACAGAGTTACCTCTTTCCCTTCAAGAAGCCTTTCGCTAAGGCTGTTTTGTGGAATTGGCAAAGGGATATTTGGAAGCCCATAGAGGGCTATGGTGAAAAGGAAATATCTTCCGCTCAAAACTGGAAAGAAGCTTGAGAAACTGCTCTGTGTTCTGTTATTTCATCTCACAGAGTTACATCTTTCCTTCAAGAAGTCTCTCGTTAAGGCTGTTCTTGTGGAATTGGCAAGGATATTTGGAAGCCCTTAGAGGGCTATGGTGAAAAGGAAATATCTTCCGCTCCAAACTGGAAAGAAGCTTTCTGAGAAACTGCTCTGTGTTCTGTTAATTCATCTCACAGAGTTACCTCTTCCCTTCAAGAAACCTTTCGCTAAGGCTGTTCTTGTGAATTGGCACAGTGATATTTGGAAGCCCATAGAGGGCTATGGTGAAAAAGAAATATCTTCCGTTCAAAACTGGAAAGAAGCTTGAGAAACTGCCCTGTGTTCTGTTAATTCATCTCACAGAGTTACATATTTCCTTCAAGAAGCCTTTCGCTAAGGCTGTTCTTGTGGAACTGGCAAAGGGATATTTGGAAGCCCATAGAGGCTATGGTGAAAAAGGAAATATCTTCCGTTCAAAACTGGAAAGAAGCTTTCTGAGATACTGCTCTGTGTTCTGTTAATTCATCTCACAGAGTTACATCTTTCCTTCAAGAAGCCTTTCGCTAAGGCTGTTCTTGTGGAACTGGCAAAGGATATTTGGAAGCCCATAGAGGCTATGGTGAAAAAGGAAGTATCTTCCTTCAAAACTGGAAAGAAGCTTGAGAAACTGCTCTGTGTTCTGTTAATTCATCTCACAGAGTTACATCTTTCCTTCAAGAAGCCTTCGCTAAGGCTGTTCTTGTGGAATTGGCAAAGTGATATTTGGAAACCCATAGAGGGCTATGGTGAAAAAGGAAATGTCTTCCGTTCAAAACTGGAAAGAAGCTTGAGAAACTGCTCTGTGTTCTGTTAATTCATCTCACAGAGTTACATCTTTCCTTCAAGAAGCCTTTCGCTAAGGCTGTTCTTGTGGAATTGGCAAAGGAATATTTGGAAGCCCATAGAGGCTATGGTGAAAAAGGAAATATCTTCCGTTCAAAACTGGAAAGAAGCTTTCTGAGAAACTGCTCTGTGTTCTGTTAATTCATCTCACAGAGTTACCTCTTTCCCTTCAAGAGCCTTTTCGCTAAGGCTGTTCTTGTGGAATTGGCAAGGATATTTGGAAGCCCATAGAGGGCTATGGTGAAAAAGGAAATATCTTCCGTTCAAAACTGGAAAGAAGCTTTCTGAGAAACTGCTCTGTGTTCTGTTAATTCATCTCACAGAGTTACATCTTTCCTTCAAGAAGCCTTTCCTAAGGCTGTTCTTGTGGAATTGGCAAAGGGATATTTGGAAGCCCATAGAGGTCTATGGTGAAAAAGGAAATATATTCCGCTCAAAATGGAAAGAAGCTTTCTGAGAAACTGCTCTGTGTTCTGTTAATTCATCTCACAGAGTTACCACTTTCCTTCAAGAAGCCTTTCGCTAAGGCTGTTCTTGTGGAATTGGCAAAGAGGATATTTGGAAGCATATATAGGCTATGGTGAAAAAGGAAATATCTTCCGTTCAAAACTGGAAAGAAGCTTGAGAAAGTGCTCTGTGTTCTGTAATTCATCTCACAGAGTTACTCTTTCCTTCAAGAAGCCTTCGCTAAGGCTGTTCTTGTGGAATCATAGGATATTTGGAAGCAAATAGAGGGCTATGGTGAAAAAGGAAATATCTTCCGCTCAAAACTGGAAAGAAGCTTGAGAAACTGCTCTGTGTTCTGTTAATTCATCTCACAGAGTTACATCTTTCCTT
>JAKFHT010001338.1:0-31488 GCA_023783455.1 Erythrocebus patas | reverse complement strand
CGAATCGGTTTGACTGGCTCAAACCGGTTTTGACCGGTCAAACCGGTTTTGACCAGATCAAACCAGACCAAACCGGCTCAAACGGTTTTGACGGCTGAAACCGGTTTTGACTGGCTCAACCAGACCAGACCGCTAAAATCGGATCAAACCGAATCAGACCGCCCAGACCGCTAAAACCGGTTTTGACGGCTGAAACCGGTTTTGACCAGCTCAAACCGGTTTTGACTCAAACCGGTTTTGACGGATGAGACCGGATCAAACCAGACCAGACTGGCTGAAACCGGTTTTGACGGCTGAAACCGGTTTTGACCAGATGAGACCAGATCAAACCAGACCAGACTGCTCAAACCACACCAGACCGGCTGAAACCAGACCAGACTCAAACCAGACCAGCTCAAACCAGACCAGACCGTTCAAACCGGTTTTGACAGCTCAAACCGGTTTTGACCTGATTAGACCAGCTCAAACCGGTTTTGACCTGATTAGACCAGCTCAAACCACTCCAGACCGGCTAAAACCGGTTTTGACGGCTGAAACCGGTTTTGACCGGCTCAAACGGTTTTGACCGGCTCAAACCGTTTTGACCGGCTGAAACCAGACCAGACCAGCTCAGACAGGCTCAAACCGGTTTTGACCTGATTAGACCAGCTCAAACCACTCAGACCGGCTAAAATCGGATCAAACCAGACCAGACTCAAACCGGTTTTGACCTGATTAGACCAGCTCAAACCACTCAGACCGGCTAAAACCGGTTTTGACCGGCTCAAACCAGACCGGCCCAGACTGGCTAAAACCGGTTTTGACCGGCTCAAACCGGTTTTGACCTGATTAGACCGGATCAAACCGGACCAGACCAGACAGGCTCAAACGGTTTTGACTGGCTCAACCAGACCAAACCGGCTCAAACCGGTTTTGACCGGCTCAAACCGGTTTTGACGGCTCAAACCAGACCAGACTGGCTCAAACCAGACCAGACCAGATCAAACCTGTTTTGACCAGGTCAAACCGGTTTTGACCTGCTCAAACCACACCAGACTGGCTGAAACCGGTTTTGACCAGCTAAAACTGGGTTTGACCAGATGAGAAAGGATCAAACCGAATCAGACTGGCCCAGACAGGCTAAAATCGGATCAAACCAGACCAGACCGCCCAGACTGCCTAAAACTGGGCCACAAACCGGTTTTGACCGGATCAAACCAGACCAGACCGGCTCAAACCGTTTTGACCGGCTCAAACCGGTTTTGACGGCTCAACCAGACCAGACTGCTCAAACCAGACCGGCCCAGACCAGCTGAAACCGGATCAAACCAGACCAGACCGCCCAGACCGCCTAAAACTGGGCCAAACCGGTTTTGACCGGCTCAAACCAGACCAGACCGGCTCAAACCGGTTTTGACCGACCTGAGCGGTTTTGACGGCTCAAACCAGACCAGACGGTTCAAACCGGTTTTGACTGCTCAAACCGGTTTTGACCGGCTCAAACCACCAGACGGCTCAAACCAGACCGGCTCAAACCGGATCAAACCAGACCAGACCGGCCCAGACCAGCTGAAACCGGATCAAACCGGACCAGACCGGCCCAGACTGGCTAAAACCGGGCCAGACCGGCTCAAACCGGTTTTGACCGCTCAAACCAGACCAGACCGCTAAAACCGGTTTTGACTCAAACCGGTTTTGACCAGATGAGACCAGATCAAACCAGACCAGACCGGCTCAGACAGGCTCGAATCGGTTTTGACTGGCTTCAACCAGACCAAACGGCTCAAACCGGTTTTGACCAAACCGGTTTTGACCTGCTCAAACCACCAGACCGGCTGAAACCGGTTTTGACCAGCTAAAACCGGTTTTGACCAGATGAGACCAGATCAAACCAGACCAGACCGGCCCAGACGGCTAAAATCGGATCAAACCGGACCAGACCGGCCCAGACCACCTAAAACTGGGCCACAAACCGGTTTTGACTCAAACCGGTTTTGACCAGACCAGACCAGACCAGACCAGACGCTCAAACCGGTTTTGACCGGTCAAACCGGTTTTGACCTCAAACCACACCAGACCGGCTCAAACGGTTTTGACCAGACCAGATCAAACCAGACCGGCCCAGACCAGCTAAAACCGGTTTTGACCGATCAAACCAGACCAGACCGCTAAAACTGGGCCAAACCGGTTTTGACCTCAAACCAGACCAGACCAGACCGCTAAAACCGGTTTTGACCAGCTCAAACCGGTTTTGACTGGCTCAACCAGACCAGACCGGCTAAAATCGCATTTAACGGGACCAGACCATCCCAGACCGCCTAAAACTGGGCCACAAACCGGTTTTGACCGGTTCAAACCAGACCAGACCGGCTCAAACCGGTTTTGACCGTCTCAAACCGGTTTTAACCAGCTCAAACCAGACCAGACCGGCTCAAACCAGACCAGCTCAGACAGGCTCGAATCGGTTTTGACTGGCTTCAACCAGACCAAACCGGCTCAAACCGGTTTTGACAGGCTCGAACCGGTTTTGACCTGCTCAAACCAGACCAGACCGGCTAAAACCAGACCAGACGGCTCAAACCGGTTTTGACCAGCTCAATCCAGACCAGACTGGCTCAAACCAGACCAGACCGGCTCAAACCGGTTTTGACGGCTAAAACCGGTTTTGACCTGATTAGACCGGATCAAACCGAATCAGACGGGCCCAGACAAGCTAAAATCGGATCAAACTAGACCAGACCGGCCCAGACCGCCTAAAACTGGGCCACAAACGGGTTTTGACAGGCTCAAACCAGACCAGACCGGCTCAAACCAGACCAGACCGGCTCAAACCGGTTTTGACCGGCTAAAACCGGTTTTGACCGGATGAGACCAGATCAAACCGGACCAGACCGGCTCAAACCGGATCAAACCGGACCAGACCGGCCCAGACCGGCTGAAGCCGGATCAAACCGGACCAGACCGGGCCAGACCAGCTAAAACCGGGCCACAAACCGGTTTTCACCGACTCAAACCGGTTTTGACCAGCTCAAACCACTCCAGACCGGCTAAAACCGGTTTTGACCGGCCCAAACCGGTTTTGACCAGATTAGACCAGATCAAACCGGACCAGACCAGCTCAGACAGGCTCAAACCGGTTTTGACCGGCTGAAACCAGACCAGATCAAACTGGCTCAAACCGGTTTTGACCGGCTCGAACCGGTTTTGACCGGCTCAAACCAGACCAGACCGGCTCCAACCGGTTTTGACCGGGTCAAACTGGTTTTGACCTGCTCAAACCACACCAGACCGCTGAAACCGGTTTTGACCGGCTAAAACCGGTTTTGACCAGATTAGACCAGATCAAACCGAATCAGACCGGCCCAGACCGGCTAAAATCGATCAAACCGACCAGACCAGACCAGACCAGCTCAAACCAGACCGGCCCAGACGGCTAAAACCGGTTTTGACCGCTGCAAACGAGACCAGACCGGCTCAAACCGGTTTTGACCGACCTGAGCCGGTTTTGACCAGCTCAAAACAGACCAGACCGCTCAAACCGGTTTTGACCAAACCGGTTTTGACCGGTTCAAACCGGTTTTGACGGCTCAAACCGGTTTTCACCGGCTCAAACCAGACCGGCCCAGACCAGCTAAAACCGGTTTTGACCAGCTAAAACCGGTTTTGACCTGATTAGACCAGCTCAAACCAGACCAGACCGGCTCAAACGGTTTTGACCAGCTCAAACCGGTTTTGACCGGCTCAAACCGGTTTTGACCGGCTCAAACCGGTTTTGACCGGCTCAAACCACTCAGACCGGCTAAAACCGGTTTTCACCGCTCAAACCGGTTTTGACCTGATTAGACCGGATCAAACCGACCAGACCGGCTCAGACAGGCTCGAATCGGTTTTGACTGGCTCAACCAGACCAAACCGGCTCAAACCAGTTTTGACCGGCTCAAACCAGACCAGACTGGCTCAAACCAGACCAGACCAGATCAAACCGGTTTTGACCAGGTCAAACCGGTTTTGACTGCTCAAACCAGACCAGACTGGCTGAAACCGGTTTTGACCGGCTCAAACGGTTTTGACCGGATGAGACCAGATCAAACCGAATCAGACCGGCCCAGACCAGCTAAAATCGGATCAAACCAGACCGGCCCAGACCGCCTAAAACTGGGCCAAACCGGTTTTGACCGGTTGAAACCAGACCAGACGGTTCAAACCGGTTTTGACCAAACCGGTTTTGACCGGCTCAAACCAGACCAGCTCAGACAGGCTCAAACCAGACCAGACCAGCTCAAACCAGACCAGATCAAACCGGTTTTGACCGGTCAAACCGGTTTTGACCTGCTCAAACCACCAGACCGGCTGAAACCGGTTTTGACTGGCTAAAACCGGTTTTGACCGGATGAGACCGATCAAACCGAATCAGACCGCCCAGACCGGCTAAAATCGGATCAAACCGGACCAGACCGGCCCAGACCGCCTAAAACTGGGCCACAAACCGGTTTTGACCGGTTCAAACCAGACCAGACCGGCTCAAACCGGTTTTGACCAGCTCAAACCGGTTTTGACTGGCTCAACCAGACCAGACGCTCAAACCGGTTTTGACCTGATTAGACCGGATCAAACCGGACCAGACCAGCTCAAACCGGTTTTGACCGGATGAGACCAGATCAAACCGGTTTTGACCGGCTGAAACCAGACCAGACCGCTCAAACCGGTTTTGACTCAAACCGGTTTTGACTCAAACCGGTTTTCACCGCTCAAACCGGTTTTGACTGGCTCAAACCGGTTTTGACGGCTGAAACCGGTTTTGACCGGCTCAAACCACTCAGACCGGCTAAAACCGGTTTTGACTGGCTAAAACCGGTTTTGACCTGATTAGACCAGCTCAAACCAGACCAGACAGGCTCAATCGGTTTTGACCGGCTCAAACCGGTTTTGACAGCTCAAACCGGTTTTGACCGGCTCAAACCACACCAGACCGGCTGAAACCGGTTTTGACCGGCTAAAACCGGTTTTGACCGGATGAGACCGGATCAAACCGAATCAGACCAGCCCAGACCGGCTAAAATCGGATCAAACCAGACCAGACCGGCCCAGACTGCCTAAAACTGGGCCACAAACCGGTTTTGACCGGTTCAAACCAGACCAGACCGGCTCAAACCGGTTTTGACCGGCTCAAAGCGGTTTTGACCGGATCAAACCAGACCAGACCGGCCCAGATGAGCTGAAAGCGGATCAAACAGGACCAGACCGGCCCAGACCGCTAAAACTGGGCCACAAACCGGTTTTGACCGGCTGAAACCAGACCAGACCGGCTCAAACCGGTTTTGACCAAACCGGTTTTGACCGCTGAAACCGGTTTTGACCGGCTCAAACCAGACCAGACGGCTCAAACCAGACCAGACTGGCTCAAACCGGTTTTGACCAGATGAGACGGATCAAACCGGACCAGACGGCTCAAACCGGATCAAACCAGACCAGACAGGCTCAAACCGGTTTTGACCGGATGAGACCAGATCAAACCGGACCAGACCGGCCCAGACTGGCTAAAACCGGGCCAGACCGGCTCAAACCGGTTTTGACTGGCTCAACCAGACCAGACCGGTTCAAACCGGTTTTGACGGCTCAACCGGTTTTGACGGCTCAAACCACTCAGACCGGCTAAAACCGGTTTTGACTGCTCAAACCGGTTTTGACCTGATTAGACCGGATCAAACCGGACCAGACCAGCTCAGACAGGCTCGAATCGGTTTTGACCGGTTCAAACCAGACCAAACCGGCTCAAACCGGTTTTGACCGGCTCAAACCGGTTTTGACTGGCTCAAACCAGACCGGCTCAAACCTGTTTTGACCAGGTCAAACCGGTTTTGACCTGCTAAAACCAAACCAGACCGCCTGAAACCGGTTTTGACCGGCTAAAACCGGTTTTGACCGGATGAGACCGGATCAAACCGAATCAGACCGGCCCAGACCGGCTAAAATCGGATCAAACCGGACCAGACGGCCCAGACCGCCTAAAGCTGGGCCAAAAACCGGTTTTGACTGGTTCAAAGCAGACCAGACCGGCTCAAAGCGGTTTTGACCGGCTCGAACTGGTTTTGACCGGCTCAAACCAGAGCAGACCAGCTCAAACCAGACCAGACTGTCTCAAACCGGTTTTGACTCAAACCAGACCAGACTGCTCAAACCGGTTTTGACTGGCTCAAACCAGACCAGACCGGCTGAAACCGGTTTTGACTGGCTCAAACCGGTTTTGACCGCTGAAACCGGTTTTGACCAGCTCAAACCACCAGACCGGCTAAAACCGGTTTTGACCGGCTAAAACCGGTTTTGACCGACCTGAGCGGTTTTGACCGGCTCAAACCACACCAGACCGGTTGAAACCGGTTTTGACTGGCACAAACCGGTTTTGACGGCTCAAACCGGTTTTGACCGGCTCAAACCGGTTTTGACCGCTCAAACCACCAGACCGGCTGAAACCGGTTTTGACCGGCTAAAACCGGTTTTGACCAGATGAGACCGGATCAAACCGAATCAGACCGGCCCAGACCAGCTAAAATCGGATCAAACCGACCAGACCGCCCAGACTGCCTAAAACTGGGCCACAAACCGGTTTTGACCGGTTCAAACCAGACCAGACCGGCTCAAACCGGTTTTGACCGGCTCAAACCGGTTTTGACCGGATCAAACCAGACCAGACTCAAACCGGTTTTGACTCAAACCGGTTTTGACCGGCTCAAACCAGACCAGACGGTTCAAACCGGTTTTGACTGCTCAACCGGTTTTGACGGCTGAAACCGGTTTTGACCGGCTCAAACCACTCCAGACCGGCTAAAACCGGTTTTGACCAGCTCAAACCGGTTTTGACCTGATTAGACCAGCTCAAACCAGACCAAACCGGTTTTGACTGCTCAACCGGTTTTGACTGGCACAAACCGGTTTTGACCGGCTCAAACCGGTTTTGACCGCTCAAACCGTTTTGACCGGCTCAAACCACACCAGACCGGCTGAAACCGGTTTTGACCGGCTAAAACCGGTTTTGACCGGATGAGACGGATCAAACCGAATCAGACCAGACCGGCTAAAATCGGATCAAACCGGACCAGACCGCCCAGACTGCCTAAAACTGGGCCACAAACCGGTTTTGACCGGTTCAAACCAGACCAGACCGGCTCAAACCGGTTTTGACCGCTCAAACCGGTTTTGACGGATCAAACCAGACCAGACCAGACCAGCTCAAACCGGTTTTGACCGGATCAAACAGACCAGACCGGCCCAGACCGCCTAAAACTGGGCCACAAACCGGTTTTGACCGCTCAAACCAGACCAGACCGGCTCAAACCAGACCAGACCAGCTCAAACCGGTTTTGACCGGTCAAACCGGTTTTGACCTGCTCAAACCACACCAGACCGGTTGAAACCGGTTTTGACCGGCTGAAACCGGTTTTGACAGCTCAAACCGGTTTTGACGGCTAAAACCGGTTTTGACGGCTAAAACCGGTTTTGACTCAAACCAGACCAGACCGGCCCAGACCGCCTAAAACTGGGCCAAACCGGTTTTGACCAGCTCAAACCAGACCAGACTCAAACCGGTTTTGACCAGCTCAAACCACCAGACCGGCTCAAACCAGACCAGACCGGCTCAAACCGGTTTTGACCGGCTAAAACCGGTTTTGACCTGATTAGACCGGATCAAACAGACCAGACCGCTCAAACCAGACCGGCTCAAACCGGACCAGACCGGCCCAGACCGCCTAAAACTGGGCCACCGGTTTTGACCGGCTCAAACCAGACCAGACCGGCTCAAACCAGACCAGACCGGCTGAAACCGGTTTTGACCGGATCAAACCAGACCAGACCGGCCCAGACCGGCTGAAACCAGACCAGACGGCTCAAACCGGATCAAACCGGACCAGACCGGCTCAAACCAGACCAAACCGGTTTTGACCGGATGAGACCAGATCAAACCAGACCAAACCGGTTTTGACCAGGTCAAACCGGTTTTGACGGCTAAAACCGGTTTTGACTCAAACCAGACCGGCTCAAACCAGACCAGACGGCTCAAACCGGTTTTGACCAGATGAGACCGGATCAAACCGGACCAGACGGCTCAAACCGGATCAAACCGGACCAGACAGGCCCAGACCGGCTGAAACCGGATCAAACCAGACCAGTCTGGCCCAGACTGGCTAAAACCGGGACAGACTGGCTCAAACCGGTTTTGACCGGCTCAAACAAGACCAGACCGGTTCAAACCGGTTTTGAATGGATCAATCCGGTTTTGACCGGCTCAAACCACTCCAGACCGGCTAAAAACAGGTTTTCACCGGCTCAAACCGGTTTTGACCTGATTAGACCGGATCAAACCGGACCAGACCGGCTCAAACCGGACCAGACCAGACCTCAAACCGGTTTTGACCGGTCAAACCGGTTTTGACCTGCTCAAACCACACCAGACCGGCTGAAACCGGTTTTGACCGGCTAAAACCGGTTTTGACCGGATGAGACCAGATCAAACCGAATCAGACCGCCCAGACCGCTAAAATCGGATCAAACGGACCAGACCGGCCCAGACCGCCTAAAACTGGGCCAAACCGGTTTTGACCGGTCAAACCAGACCAGACCGCTCAAACCGGTTTTGACCGGCTCAACCGGTTTTGACCGGCTCAAACCAGACCGGCTCAAACCAGACCAGACCGGCTCAAACCGGTTTTGACCGGCTCAAACCGGTTTTGACCGGATGAGACCAGATCAAACCGGACCAGACCGGCTCAAACCGGACCAGACCAGACCGCCCAGACCAGCTGAAACCGGATCAAACGGACCAGACCAGACCAGATCAAACCGGACCAGACCGGCTAAAACCGGTTTTGACCGGCTCAAACCAGACCAGACCGGCTCAAACCGGTTTTGACCGACCTGAGCGGTTTTGACCGGTTCAAACCAGACCAGACGGCTCAAACCGGACCAGACGGCTCAAACGGTTTTGACCGGATGAGACGGATCAAACCGGACCAGACGGCTCAAACCGGATCAAACCGACCAGACAGGCCCAGACCGGCTGAAACCGGATCAAACCAGACCAGACCGGCCCAGACCGGCTAAAACCGGTTTTGACTGGCTCAAACCGGTTTTGACCGCTCAAACCAGACCAGACGGTTCAAACCGGTTTTGACTGGCTCAACCGGTTTTGACAGCTCAAACCGGTTTTGACCAGCTCAAACCAGACCGGCCCAGACCAGCTAAAACCGGTTTTCACCGGCTCAAACCGGTTTTGACCGACCTGAGCGGTTTTGACCGGTCAAACCGGTTTTGACTCAAACCGGTTTTGACTGCTCAACCGGTTTTGACCGGCTCAAACCAGACCAGACGGCTCAAACCGGTTTTGACCGCTCAAACCGGTTTTGACCAGCTCAAACCAGACCAGACCGGCTCAAACCGGATCAAACGGACCAGACCAGACCGGTTCAAACCAGACCAAACCGGCTCAAACCGGATCAAACCAGACCAGACGGCTCAAACCGGACCAGACGGCTCAAACCGGTTTTGACCGGCTCAAACCAGACCAGACCGGTTGAAACCGGTTTTGACAGCTCAAACCGGTTTTGACCGGATGAGACCGATCAAACCGGACCAGACCGGCTCAGACAGGCTCGAATCGGTTTTGACTGGCTTCAACCAGACCAAACCGGCTCAAACCGGTTTTGACCGGCTCAAACCGGTTTTGACGGCTCAAACCAGACCGGCTCAAACCAGACCAGCTCAAACCAGACAGACCGGCTCAAACCGGTTTTGACCGGTCAAACCGGTTTTGACCTGCTCAAACCACCAGACCGGCTGAAACCGGTTTTGACGGCTAAAACCGGTTTTGACCGGATGAGACCAGATCAAACCGAATCAGACCGGCCCAGACCGGCTAAAATCGGATCAAACCGACCAGACCGCCCAGACTGCCTAAAACTGGGCCACAAACCGGTTTTGACCGGTCAAACCAGACCAGACCGGCTCAAACCGGTTTTGACCGGCTCAACCGGTTTTGACTGGCTCAACCAGACCAGACTGCTCAAACCAGACCGGCCCAGACCAGCTGAAACCGGATCAAACCAGACCAGACCAGATCAAACCGGACCAGACCAGACCGGCCCAGACCGCTAAAACCGGTTTTGACCGGCTGAAACCAGACCAGACCGGTTCAACCGGTTTTGACTGCTCAAACCGGTTTTGACCGGCTCAAACCGTTTTGACCGGCTCAAACCACTCCAGACCGGCTAAAACCGGTTTTGACTGGCTCAAACCGGTTTTGACTCAAACCGGTTTTGACCGGATGAGACCGATCAAACCGACCAGACAGGCCCAGACCGGCTGAAACCGGATCAAACCGGACCAGACCGGCCCAGACCACCTAAAACTGGGCCACAAACCGGTTTTGACTGGCTCAAACCGGTTTTGACCAGCTCAAACCAGACCAGACGGCTCAAACCGGTTTTGACCGCTCAAACCACCAGACCGGCTCAAACCGGTTTTGACCGGCTCAAACCAGACCAGACCGGCAAACCGGTTTTGACCGGCTCAAACGGTTTTGACCAGATGAGACCGGATCAAACCAGACCAGACTGGCTCAAACCAGACCAGCTCAAACCAGACCGGCTCAAACCGGACCAGACGGCCCAGACCGCCTAAAACTGGGCCACAAACCGGTTTTGACCGGTTCAAACCAGACCAGACCGGCTCAAACCGGTTTTGACCGCTCAACCGGTTTTGACCGCTCAAACCAGACCAGACCGGCTCAAACCACCAGACCGCTCAAACCGGTTTTGACCAGATGAGACCGGATCAAACAGACCAGACCGGCTCAACCGGTTTTGACGGATCAAACCGGACCAGACCGGCTCAAACCACACCAGACCGCTGAAACCGATCAAACCAGACCAGACGGCCCAGACCGGCTAAAACCGGTTTTGACCAGCTAAAACCGGTTTTGACCGGCTCAAACCAGACCAGACCGGTTCAAACCGGTTTTGACCGGCTCAAACCAGTTTTGACCGGCTCAAACCGGACCAGACCGGCTCAAACCACCAGACCGGCTCAAACGGTTTTGACCGGTCAAACCGGTTTTCACGGCTCAAACCGGTTTTGACCTGATTAGACCGGATCAAACCGGACCAGACGGCCCAGACCGGCTAAAACCGGTTTTGACCGGCTCAAACCAGACCAAACCGGCTCAAACCGGTTTTGACGGCTCAAACCAGTTTTGACCGGCTCAAACCGGTTTTGACCTGCTCAAACCACCAGACCGGCTAAAACCGGTTTTGACCGGCTGAAACCAGACCAGACCAGATCAAACCGAATCAGACCAGCCCAGACCGGCTCAAACCGGACCAGACCAGACCGGCCCAGACCGCCTAAAACTGGGCCACAAACCGGTTTTGACCGGCTCAAACCAGACCAGACGGCTCAAACCGGTTTTGACCGGCTCAAACCAGACCAGACCGGCTCAAACGGTTTTGACCGGATGAGACCGATCAAACCAGACCAGACCGCTCAAACCGGTTTTGACCGCTCAAACCAGACCAGACCAGACCAGACCAGATCAAACCGGACCAGACCGCCCAGACCGGCTGAAACCAGACCAGACCTCAAACCGGTTTTGACAGCTCAAACCGGTTTTGACCAGCTCAAACCAGACCAGACTGGCTAAAACCGGTTTTGACCAGCTCAAACCGGTTTTGACCTGATTAGACCAGATCAAACCAGACCAGACCAGTTCAAACCGGTTTTGACTGCTCAACCGGTTTTGACGGCTGAAACCGGTTTTGACCGCTCAAACCACCAGACCGCTAAAACCGGTTTTGACCGGCTCAAACGGTTTTGACCTGATTAGACCAGCTCAAACCAGACCAGACCGGTTCAATCGGTTTTGACTGGCACAAACCGGTTTTGACAGCTCAAACCGGTTTTGACCGGCTCAAACGGTTTTGACCGGCTCAAACCAGACCAGACCGGTTCAAACCGGTTTTGAATGGCTCAAACCGGTTTTGACGGCTCAAACCACACCAGACCGGCTCAAACCGGTTTTCACCGGCTCAAACCGGTTTTGACCTGATTAGACTGGATCAAACCAGACCAGACCGGCTCAGACAGGCTCAATCGGTTTTGACTGGCTTCAACCAGACCAAACCGGCTCAAACCGGTTTTGACCGCTCAAACCGGTTTTGACCGGCTCAAACCAGACCAGACCGGCTCAAACAGACCAGACCGGCTCAAACCGGTTTTGACCTGCTCAAACCACACCAGACCGGCTGAAACCGGTTTTGACCGCTAAAACCGGTTTTGACCAGATGAGACCAGATCAAACCGAATCAGACCAGCCCAGACCGGCTAAAATCGGATCAAACCGGACCAGACCGGCCCAGACCGCCTAAAACTGGGCCACAAACCGGTTTTGACCGGTCAAACCAGACCAGACGGCTCAAACCGGTTTTGACTCAAACCAGACCAGACCGGTTCAATGCGGTTTTGACTGGCTCAACCAGACCAGACCAGTTCAAACCGGTTTTGACCGGCTCAAACCGTTTTGACCGGCTGAAACCGGTTTTGACGGCTCAAACCACCAGACCGGTTGAAACCAGACCAGACCGGCTGAAACCGGTTTTGACCGACCTGAGCGGTTTTGACCGGCTCAAACAGACCAGACCGGCTCAAACCAGACCGGCTCAAACGGTTTTGACCGGCTCAAACCGGTTTTGACCGGCTCAAACCGGTTTTGACGGCTCAAACCACCAGACCGGTTCAAACCGGTTTTGACTGGCTCAACCGGTTTTGACCGGCTCAAACCACTCAGACCGGCTAAAACCGGTTTTGACCGGCTCAAACCGGTTTTGACCTGATTAGACCGGATCAAACCAGACCAGACCGGCTCAGACAGGCTCGAATCGGTTTTGACTGGCTCAAACCAGACCAAACGGCTCAAACCGGTTTTGACTGGCTCAACCAGACCAAACCGGCTCAAACCAGACCAGACCGGCTCAAACCAGACCAGACCGGCTCAAACCGGTTTTGACCTGCTCAAACCACACCAGACCGGCTGAAACCGGTTTTGACCGCTAAACCGGTTTTGACCAGATGAGACCAGATCAAACCGGACCAGACCAGACCAGACCAGACCGCTCAAACCAGACCGGCTCAAACCGGATCAAACCGGACCAGACGGCCCAGACCGCCTAAAACTGGGCCACAAACCGGTTTTGACCGGTCAAACCAGACCAGACTGGCTCAAACCGGTTTTGACCGCTGAAACCGGTTTTGACCTCAAACCAGACCAGACCAGTTCAAACCGGTTTTGACTGCCTCAATCCGGTTTTGACCGGCTGAAACCGGTTTTGACCGGATCAAACGGACCAGACGGCCCAGACCGCTAAACCGGTTTTCACCGGCTCAAACCGGTTTTGACCGGATCAAACCAGACCAGACCAGACCGGTTCAATGCGGTTTTGACTGGCACAAACCGGTTTTGACAGCTCAAACCGGTTTTGACCGGCTCAAACCACCAGACCGGCTGAAACCGGTTTTGACCAGCTAAAACCGGTTTTGACCAGATGAGACCAGATCAAACCGAATCAGACCGGCCCAGACAGGCTAAAATCGGATCAAACCAGACCAGACCGCCCAGACTGCCTAAAACTGGGCCACAAACCGGTTTTGACCGCTCAAACCACCAGACCGGCTAAAACCGGTTTTGACTGGCTCAAACCGGTTTTGACCGGCTGAAACCGGTTTTGACCGGATGAGACCAGATCAAACCAGACCAGACAGGCTCAAACCAGACCGGCTCAAACCAGACCAGACGGCTCAAACCGGATCAAACCGGACCAGACCAGACCGGCTGAAACCAGACCAGACTGGCTCAAACCGGTTTTGACCGGCTCAAACCAGACCAGACAGCTCAAACCGGTTTTGACTGCTCAAACCACCAGACCGGCTCAAACCGGTTTTGACCGCTCAAACCACACCAGACCGGCTCAAACCGGTTTTGACCGGCTCAAACCGGTTTTGACCAGATGAGACCGGATCAAACCAGACCAGACAGGCTCAAACCAGACCAGCTCAAACCGGACCAGACGGCTCAAACCGGATCAAACCGGACCAGACCAGACCGCTCAAACCAGACCAAACCGGCTCAAACCGTTTTGACCGGCTCAAACCAGACCAGACCGGCTCAAACCGGTTTTGACTGGCTCAAACCGGTTTTGACGGCTCAAACCAGACCAGACGGCTCAAACCAGACCAGACCGGCTCAAACCGGTTTTGGCTCAAACCGGTTTTGACTCAAACCAGACCAGACCGGCTCAAACCGGATCAAACCGACCAGACCGGCCCAGACCGCTAAAACTGGGCCAAACCGGTTTTGACTCAAACCGGTTTTGACCAGATGAGACGGATCAAACCGGACCAGACGGCTCAAACCGGACCAGACCGGCTCAAACCGGTTTTGACCGGCTCAAACCAGACCAGACGGTTCAAACCGGTTTTGACCGCTCAAACCGGTTTTGACCGCTCAAACCGGTTTTGACCGATCAAACCGACCAGACCGGCTAAAACCGGTTTTGACGGCTAAAACCGGTTTTGACCGGATGAGACCGGATCAAACCGAATCAGACCGGCCCAGACAGGCTAAAATCGGATCAAACCGGACCAGACCGGCCCAGACTGCCTAAAACTGGGCCACAAACCGGTTTTGACCGCTCAAACCAGACCAGACCGGTTCAAACCGGTTTTGACCGGCTAAAACCGGTTTTGACCGCTCAAACCACTCCAGACCGGCTAAAACCGGTTTTCACCGGCTCAAACCGGTTTTGACCTGATTAGACCGGATCAAACCGGACCAGACGGCTCAGACAGGCTCGAATCGGTTTTGACTGGCTCAACCAGACCAAACCGGCTCAAACCGGTTTTGACCAGCTCAAACCGGTTTTGACCGGCTCAAACCAGACCAGACTCAAACCAGACCAGACCAGATCAAACCTGTTTTGACCAGGTCAAACCGGTTTTGACTGCTCAAACCACACCAGACTGGCTGAAACCGGTTTTGACGGCTCAAACCGGTTTTGGCTCAAACCAGACCAGACCGGCTCAAACCGGATCAAACCGAATCAGACCGGCCCAGACCGGCTAAAACCGGGCCACAAACCGGTTTTGACCGGCTCAAACCAGACCAGACCGGCTCAAACCAGACCAGACCGGCTCAAACCAGACCAGACTGGCTCAAACCGGTTTTGACCGGCTCAAACCGGACCAGACGGCCCAGACCGCTAAAACCGGTTTTGACCGATGAGACCGGATCAAACCGGACCAGACCGGCTCAAACCGGATCAAACCGACCAGACCGCCCAGACCGCTAAAATCGGATCAAACCGGACCAGACGGCCCAGACCAGCTAAAACCGGGCCACAAACCGGTTTTGACCGGCTCAAACCAGACCGGCTCAAACCACACCAGACCGGCTCAAACCGGTTTTGGCTCAAACCGGTTTTGACCTGATTAGACCGGATCAAACCAGACCAGACCAGCTCAGACAGGCTCGAATCGGTTTTGACTGGCTTCAACCAGACCAAACCGGCTCAAACGGTTTTGACCAGCTCAAACCGGTTTTGACCGGCTCAAACCAGACCAGACCGGCTCAAACCGGTTTTGACCGGATCAAACCGGACCAGACCGGCTCAAACCACACCAGACGGCTGAAACCGGTTTTGACCGGCTGAAACCGGTTTTGACCTGATTAGACCGGATCAAACGGACCAGACCAGACCGGCTCAAACCGGACCAGACCGGCCCAGACCGCTAAAACTGGGCCACAAACCGGTTTTGACCGGCTCAAACCAGACCAGACCGGCTCAAACCGGTTTTGACGGATCAAACCGACCAGACCGGCTAAAACCGGTTTTGACCTCAAACCAGACCAGACCGGTTCAAACCGGTTTTGAATGGCTCAAACCGGTTTTGACCGGCTCAAACCACCAGACCGGCTAAAACCGGTTTTCACCGGCTCAAACCGGTTTTGACCTGATTAGACCGGATCAAACCGGACCAGACCGGCTCAGACAGGCTCGAATCGGTTTTGACTGGCTCAACCAGACCAGACCAGCTCAAACCGGTTTTGACCGCTCAAACCGGTTTTGACTGCCAACCGGTTTTGACGGCTAAAACCGGTTTTCACCGGCTCAAACCACTCAGACCGGCTAAAACCGGTTTTCACCGGCTCAAACCAGACCAAACCGGTTTTGACCTGATTAGACCAGCTCAAACCAGACCAGACCGGCTCAACCGGTTTTGACCAGCTCAAACCGGTTTTGACGGCTCAAACCGGTTTTGACCGCTCAAACCGGTTTTGACCGGCTCAAACCAGACCAGACCAGCTCAAACCAGACCAGACCGGCTCAAACCGGTTTTGACCGGCTCAAACCAGACCAGACCAGACCGGCTGAAACCGGTTTTGACCAGCTAAAACCGGTTTTGACGGATCAAACCAGACCAGACGGCTCAAACCGGATCAAACCAGACCAGACGGCTCAAACCGGACCAGACCGGCCCAGACCGCCTAAAACTGGGCCACAAACCGGTTTTGACCGGTTCAAACCAGACCAGACCTCAAACCGGTTTTGACCGACCTGAGCGGTTTTGACCGGTCAAACCAGACCAGACCAGTTCAAACCGGTTTTGACTGCTCAAACCGGTTTTGACCGGCTGAAACCGGTTTTGACTCAAACCAGACCAGACCTCAAACCGGTTTTGACCGGCTGAAACCGGTTTTGACCTGATTAGACCAGCTCAAACCAGACCAGACCGGCTCAAACGGTTTTGACTGGCTCAACCAGACCAAACCGGTTTTGACTGGCTCAAACCGGTTTTGACTCAAACCGGTTTTGACCGGCTCAAACCACCAGACCGGCTGAAACCGGTTTTGACCAGCTAAAACCGGTTTTGACCAGATGAGACCGGATCAAACCGAATCAGACCGGCCCAGACAGGCTAAAATCGGATCAAACCAGACCAGACCGCCCAGACTGCCTAAAACTGGGCCACAAACCGGTTTTGACCGGATCAAACCAGACCAGACCGGCTCAAACCGGTTTTGACCGGCTCAACCGGTTTTGACCTCAAACCAGACCAGACCGGCCCAGACCAGCTGAAACCGGATCAAACAGACCAGACCGGCTCAAACCAGACCAGACAGGCTCAAACCGGTTTTGACCGGCTCAAACCAGACCAGACAGCTCAAACCAGACCAGACCGGCTCAAACGGTTTTGACCGGTCAAACCGGTTTTGACCTGCTCAAACCACACCAGACCGGCTGAAACCGGTTTTGACCGGATCAAACCGACCAGACCGGCTGAAACCAGACCAGACCAGACCGGCCCAGACCGGCTAAAATCGGATCAAACCGGACCAGACCGGCCCAGACCGCCTAAAACTGGGCCAAACCGGTTTTGACCGGTTCAAACCAGACCAGACCAGACTCAAACCGGTTTTGACCGGCTCAAACCGGTTTTGACCAGCTCAAACCAGACCAGACCGGCTCAAACCAGACCAGACGGCTCAAACCGGTTTTGACCGGCTAAAACCGGTTTTGACCGGATCAGACCGGATCAAACCGAATCAGACCAGACCGGCTAAAACCGGTTTTGACTCAAACCGGTTTTGACCGGCAAACCAGACCAGCTCAAACCAGACCGGCTCAAACGGTTTTGACCGGCTCAAACCAGACCAGACCGGCTCAAACCACACCAGACGGCTGAAACCGGTTTTGACGCTCAAACCAGACCAGACAGGCTCAAACCGGTTTTGACCGGATGAGACCAGATCAAACCGGACCAGACCGGCTCAAACCGGATCAAACCGGACCAGACAGGCCCAGACCGGCTGAAACCAGACCAGACGGCTCAAACCGGACCAGACCGGCCCAGACCACCTAAAACTGGGCCACAAACCGGTTTTCACCGGCTCAAACCGGTTTTGACCAGCTCAAACCACTCCAGACCGGCTAAAACCGGTTTTGACCGGCTCAAACCGGTTTTGGCTCAAACCAGACCAGACCAGACCAGATCAAACCAGACCAGCTCAGACAGGCTCGAATCGGTTTTGACTGGCTTCAACCAGACCAGACTGGCTCAAACCGGTTTTGACCGGCTCGAACCGGTTTTGACCGGCTCAAACCAGACCAGACCAGACTGCTCAAACCGGTTTTGACCTGCTCAAACCACCAGACCGGCTGAAACCGGTTTTGACCGGCTAAAACCGGTTTTGACCGATGAGACCGATCAAACCGAATCAGACCAGACCGGCTAAAATCGGATCAAACGGACCAGACCGGCCCAGACCACCTAAAACTGGGCCACAAACCGGTTTTGGCTCAAACCAGACAGACCGGCTCAAACCGGTTTTGACCGACCTGAGCGGTTTTGACCGGCAAACCAGACCAGACCAGTTCAAACCGGTTTTGACTGGCTCAACCGGTTTTGACCGGCTAAAACCGGTTTTCACCGGCTCAAACCACTCAGACCGGCTAAAACCGGTTTTGACGGCTAAAACCGGTTTTGACCTGATTAGACCAGCTCAAACCAGACCAGACCGGCTCAACCGGTTTTGACTCAAACCGGTTTTGACGGCTCAAACCAGACCAGACCGGCTCAAACCAGACCAGACCAGCTCAAACCGGTTTTGACCGGTCAAACCGGTTTTGACCTGCTCAAACCACCAGACCGGTTGAAACCGGTTTTGACCGGATGAGACCGGATCAAACGGACCAGACCGGCCCAGACCGGCTAAAATCGGATCAAACGGACCAGACCAGCTCAAACCAGACCGGCTCAAACGGTTTTGACCGGCTAAAACCGGTTTTGACGGCTCAAACCGGTTTTGACCTCAAACCAGACCAGACCGGCTCAAACCAGACCAGACCGGCAAACCGGTTTTGACCGGCTAAAACCGGTTTTGACGGATCAAACCGGACCAGACCGGCTCAAACCGGATCAAACCGAATCAGACCAGCCCAGACCGGCTAAAATCGGATCAAACCGGACCAGACCGGCCCAGACCGCCTAAAACTGGGCCACAAACCGGTTTTGACCGGCTCAAACCAGACCAGACTGGCTCAAACCAGACCAGACCGGCTGAAACCGGTTTTGACGGCTCAAACCAGACCAGACCGGCTCAACCGGTTTTGACCGATGAGACCGGATCAAACCGGACCAGACCGGCCCAGACCGGCTGAAACCAGACCAGACCGGCCCAGACCAGCTGAAACCGGATCAAACCGGACCAGACCAGACCGGCCCAGACCAGCTAAAACCGGGCCACAAACCGGTTTTGACGGCTCAAACCGGTTTTGACCAGCTCAAACCACTCAGACCGGCTAAAACCGGTTTTGACCGGCTCAAACCGGTTTTGACCAGATTAGACCAGATCAAACCAGACCAGACCGGCTCAGACAGGCTCAAACCGGTTTTGACCGGCTGAAACCAGACCAGACTGGCTCAAACCGGTTTTGACCGGCTCAAACCGTTTTGACCGGCTCAAACCAGACCAGACCGGCTCAAACCGGTTTTGACCGGCTCAAACGGTTTTGACCAGCTCAAACCACCAGACCGGCTGAAACCGGTTTTGACCGCTCAAACCAGACCAAACGGCTCAAACCGGACCAGACCAGACCGGCTAAAATCGGATCAAACCGGACCAGACCAGACCGGCCCAGACCACCTAAAACTGGGCCACAAACGGTTTTGACCGCTCAAACCAGACCAGACCGGCTCAAACCGGTTTTGACCGACCTGAGCCGGTTTTGACCAGCTCAAACCAGACCAGACCGCTAAAACCGGTTTTGACTGGCTCAAACCGGTTTTGACCGGCTCAAACCAGACCAAACCGGCTCAAACCACTCAGACCGGCTAAAACCGGTTTTGACCGGCTCAAACCGGTTTTGACCTGATTAGACCAGCTCAAACCAGACCAGACCGGCTCAACCGGTTTTGACCAGCTCAAACCGGTTTTGACCGCTCAAACCGGTTTTGACCGGCTCAAACCACCAGACCGGCTCAAACCGGTTTTGACCGGCTAAAACCGGTTTTGACCAGATGAGACGGATCAAACCGAATCAGACCGGCCCAGACAGGCTAAAATCGGATCAAACCGACCAGACCGGCCCAGACCACCTAAAACTGGGCCACAAACGGTTTTGACCGGCTCAAACCAGACCAGACCGCTCAAACCGGTTTTGACCGGCTCAAACCGGTTTTGACCGGCTCAAACCACACCAGACCGGCTAAAACCGGTTTTGACCTCAAACCGGTTTTGACTCAAACCAGACCAGACCGCTAAAATCGGATCAAACGGACCAGACGGCCCAGACCGCTAAAACTGGGCCACAAACCGGTTTTGACCGGCTCAAACCAGACCAGACGGCTCAAACCGGTTTTGACCGACCTGAGCCGGTTTTGACCAGCTCAAACCAGACCAGACGGCTCAAACCGGTTTTGACTGCTCAACCGGTTTTGACGGCTGAAACCGGTTTTGACCGGCTCAAACCACTCAGACCGGCTAAAACCGGTTTTGACCGGTCAAACCGGTTTTGACCTGATTAGACCAGCTCAAACCAGACCAGACCGGCTCAACCGGTTTTGACCAGCTCAAACCGGTTTTGACCTGATTAGACCAGCTCAAACCGGTTTTGACCGACCTGAGCGGTTTTGACCGGCAAACCAGACCAGACCAGTTCAAACCGGTTTTGACTGCTCAACCGGTTTTGACCGGCTGAAACCGGTTTTGACGGCTCAAACCAGACCGGCCCAGACCGCTAAAACCGGTTTTCACCGGCTCAAACCGGTTTTGACCTGATTAGACCAGCTCAAACCAGACCAGACGGTTCAAACCGGTTTTGACTGGCTCAAACCGGTTTTGACAGCTCAAACCGGTTTTGACCGCTCAAACCGGTTTTGACGGCTCAAACCACCAGACGGCTGAAACCGGTTTTGACCGGCTAAAACCGGTTTTGACCAGATGAGACCAGATCAAACCGGACCAGACCGGCTGAAACCAGACCAGACCGGCTAAAATCGGATCAAACCAGACCAGACCGGCCCAGACTGCCTAAAACTGGGCCACAAACCGGTTTTGACGGCTCAAACCAGACAGACCGGCTCAAACCGGTTTTGACCGGCTCAAACGGTTTTGACCGGCTCAACCAGACCAGACCGCTAAAACTGGGCCAAACCGGTTTTGACCGGCTGAAACCGGATCAAACCGGACCAGACCGCCCAGACCGGCTGAAACCAGACCAGACGGTTCAAACCGGTTTTGACCGGATCAAACCAGACCAGACCGGCTCAAACCAGACCAGACCAGCTCAAACCGGTTTTGACCGGCTCAAACGGTTTTGACCTGCTCAAACCACACCAGACCGGCTCAAACGGTTTTGACCGGCTCAACCGGTTTTGACCGGATCAAACCGGACCAGACCAGACCGGCTCAAACCGACCAGACCGCCCAGACCGCCTAAAACTGGGCCACCGGTTTTGACCGGTTCAAACCAGACCAGACCGGCTCAAACCGGTTTTGACGGCTCAAACGGTTTTGACCGGCTAAAACCGGTTTTGACCGGATGAGACCAGATCAAACCAGACCAGCTCAAACCACCAGACCGGCTAAAATCGGATCAAACCGAATCAGACCGGCCCAGACCACCTAAAACTGGCCACAAACCGGTTTTGACCGGCTCAAACAGACCAGACCGGCTCAAACCAGACCAGACCGGCTGAAACCGGTTTTGACCGGCTCAAACCAGACCAGACAGGCTCAAACCGGTTTTGACGGCTCAAACCGGACCAGACCAGACCGCTAAAACTGGGCCAAACCGGTTTTGACTCAAACCGGTTTTGACCGCTCAAACCAGACCAGACCAGACCGGCTCAAACCGGACCAGACCAGACCAGACCGGCCCAGACCACCTAAAACTGGGCCACAAACCGGTTTTGACTCAAACCGGTTTTGACCAGCTCAAACCACTCAGACCGGCTAAAACCGGTTTTGACCAGCTCAAACCGGTTTTGACCAGATTAGACCAGATCAAACCAGACCAGCTCAGACAGGCTCGAATCGGTTTTGACTGGCTCAACCAGACCAGACTGGCTCAAACCGGTTTTGACCAGCTCAAACCGGTTTTGACCGGCTCAACCAGACCAGACCGGCTCAAACCGGTTTTGACCGGCTCAACCGGTTTTGACCTGCTCAAACCACACCAGACCGGCTGAAACCGGTTTTGACCGGCTGAAACCAGACCAGACCGGCTGAAACCGGATCAAACGGACCAGACGGCCCAGACCGCTAAAATCGGATCAAACCGGACCAGACCGGCCCAGACCACCTAAAACTGGCCACAAACCGGTTTTGACCGGCTGAAACCAGACCAGACCGGCTCAAACCGGTTTTGACCGACCTGAGCCGGTTTTGACCGCTCAAACCAGACCAGACCGGTTCAAACCGGTTTTGACTGCTCAACCGGTTTTGACCGGCTAAAACCGGTTTTCACCGGCTCAAACCAGACCAGACCGCTAAACCGGTTTTGACCGGTTCAAACCGGTTTTGACCTGATTAGACTAGCTCAAACCAGACCAGACCGGTTCAATCTGGTTTTGACCAGCACAAACCGGTTTTGACCGCCTCAAACCGGTTTTGACTGGCTCAAACCACACCAGACCGCCTCAAACCGGTTTTGACCGGCTAAAACCGGGTGGGACCGGATGAGACTGGATCAAACCAAATCAGACCGGCCCAGACAGGCTAAAATCAGATCAAACTGTAACCCGACCAGCCCAGATTGCCTAAAACTGGGCCACAAACCGATTTTGACCGGCTCCAACCAGACCAGACCGGCTCCAACCGGTTTTGACCGGGTCAAACTGGTTTTGACCTGCTCAAACCACACCAGACTGGCTGAAATCGGTTTTGACTGGCTCAACCAGACCAGACCAGACCAGACCAGACCGGCTAAAATCGGATCAAACGGACCAGACCGGCCCAGACCGCTAAAACTGGGCCACAAACCGGTTTTGACGGCTCAAACCAGACCAGACCGGCTCAAACCGGTTTTGACCTCAAACCGGTTTTGACCAGCTCAAACCAGACCAGACCGGTTCAAACCGGTTTTGACTGGCTAAAACCGGTTTTGACCGGCTCAAACGGTTTTGACCAGCTCAAACCAGACCAGACCGCTAAAACCGGTTTTGACTGGCTAAAACCGGTTTTGACCTGATTAGACCAGCTCAAACCAGACCAGACCGTTCAAACCGGTTTTGACCAGCTCAAACCGGTTTTGACGGCTCAAACCGGTTTTGACCGGCTCAAACCGGTTTTGACTGGCTCAACCAGACCAGACCGGCTCAAACAGACCAGACCGGCTCAAACCGGTTTTGACCTGCTCAAACCACCAGACCGGCTGAAACCGGTTTTGACCGGCTCAAACCGTTTTGACCAGATGAGACCAGATCAAACCGAATCAGACCAGCCCAGACCGGCTAAAATCGGATCAAACCGACCAGACCGGCCCAGACCGCCTAAAACTGGGCCACAAACCGGTTTTGACCGGTTCAAACCAGACCAGACGGCTCAAACCGGTTTTGACCGGCTCAAACGGTTTTGACCGGCTCAAACCAGACCGGCTCAGACAGGCTCAAACCAGACCAGACCGGCTCAAACGGTTTTGACCGGCTCAAACCGTTTTGACTGGCTCAACCAGACCAGACAGGCTCAAACCAGACCAGCTCAAACCAGACCAAACCGGCTCAAACCGGATCAAACCGGACCAGACCGGCTCAAACAGACCAGACCGGCTAAAACCGGTTTTGACCAGCTCAAACCAGACCAGACCAGTTCAAACCGGTTTTGACTGGCTCAACCGGTTTTGACCGCTCAAACCACCAGACCGGCTAAAACCGGTTTTGACCTCAAACCGGTTTTGACCTGATTAGACGGATCAAACCAGACCAGACCGGCTCAACCGGTTTTGACCGATCAAACCAGACCAGACCAGACCTCAAACCGGTTTTGACCGGCTCAAACCGGTTTTGACCGGCTCAAACCAGACCAGACCGGCTCAAACCAGACCAGACCGGCTCAAACCGGTTTTGACCTGCTCAAACCACACCAGACCGGCTGAAACCGGTTTTGACCGGCTCAAACCGGTTTTGACCAGATGAGACCGGATCAAACCGAATCAGACCAGCCCAGACCGGCTAAAATCGGATCAAACGGACCAGACCGGCCCAGACTGCCTAAAACTGGGCCAAACCGGTTTTGACTCAAACCAGACCAGACCGGCTCAAACCGGTTTTGACGGATCAAACCGACCAGACCGGCTCAAACGGTTTTGACGGCTCAAACCAGACCAGACCGGTTCAAACCGGTTTTGACTGGCTCAACCGGTTTTGACGGCTGAAACCGGTTTTGACCGGCTCAAACCACTCAGACCGGCTAAAACCGGTTTTCACCGGCTCAAACCGGTTTTGACCTGATTAGACCAGCTCAAACCAGACCAGACAGGCTCAATCGGTTTTGACTGGCACAAACCGGTTTTGACCGGCTCAAACCGGTTTTGACCAGCTCAAACCGGTTTTGACCGGCTCAAACCACCAGACCGGCTGAAACCGGTTTTGACCGGCTAAAACCGGTTTTGACCAGATGAGACGGATCAAACCGAATCAGACCGGCCCAGACAGGCTAAAATCGGATCAAACCAGACCAGACCGGCCCAGACTGCCTAAAACTGGGCCAAACCGGTTTTGACCGGTTCAAACCAGACCAGACCGGCTCAAACCGGTTTTGACCGGCTCAACCGGTTTTGACGGATCAAACCAGACCAGACCGGCCCAGACCAGCTGAAACCGGATCAAACCAGACCAGACCAGATCAAACCGGACCAGACCGGCTCAAACCAGACCGCTCAAACCGGTTTTGACGGCTCAAACCAGACCGGCTCAAACCAGACCAGACCAGCTCAAACCGGTTTTGACCGGCTCAAACCGGTTTTGACTGCTCAAACCACACCAGACCGGTTGAAACCGGTTTTGACGGCTGAAACCGGTTTTGACTCAAACCAGACCAGACCGGCTAAAATCGGATCAAACCGGACCAGACCGGCCCAGACTGCCTAAAACTGGGCCACAAACCGGTTTTGACCGGTTCAAACCAGACCAGACCGGCTCAAACCGGTTTTGACCAGCTCAAACCAGACCAGCTCAAACCAGACAGACCGGCTCAAACAGACCAGACCGCCCAGACCGCTAAAACCGGTTTTGACTGCTCAAACCGGTTTTGACCTGATTAGACCGGATCAAACCACCAGACGGCTCAGACAGGCTCAAACCGGTTTTGACTGGCTCAACCAGACCAGACCGGCTAAAACCGGTTTTGACCGCTCAAACCAGACCAGACCGCTCAAACCAGACCAGACCAGATCAAACCGGTTTTGACCGGTCAAACCGGTTTTGACTGCTCAAACCACACCAGACCGGCTCAAACCGTTTTGACCGGCTAAAACCGGTTTTGACCGGATGAGACCGATCAAACCGAATCAGACCGCCCAGACCGCTAAAATCGGATCAAACCAGACCAGACCGGCCCAGACCGCCTAAAACTGGGCCACAAACCGGTTTTGACCGGTTCAAACCAGACCAGACCGGTTCAAACCGGTTTTGACCGGCTGAAACCGGTTTTGACTGGCTCAACCAGACCAGACAGGCTCAAACCGGTTTTGACTGGCTCAACCAGACCAGACCGGCTAAAACCGGTTTTGACCGGTCAAACCGGTTTTGACCTGCTCAAACCACACCAGACCGGCTGAAACCGGTTTTGACCGCTAAAACCGGTTTTGACCGGATGAGACCGATCAAACCGAATCAGACCGCCCAGACCGGCTAAAATCGATCAAACCGACCAGACCGGCCCAGACCACCTAAAACTGGGCCACAAACCGGTTTTGACCGGTTCAAACCAGACCAGACCGGCTCAAACCGGTTTTGACCGGATCAAACGGACCAGACCAGACTGGCTCAAACCAGACCAGACCGGCTGAAACCGGATCAAACAGACCAGACCGCCCAGACCGCTAAAACTGGGCCACAAACCGGTTTTGACCGCTCAAACCACCAGACCGCTCAAACCGGTTTTGACCGGCTGAAACCGGTTTTGACCGCTCAAACCAGACCAGACCGTTCAAACCGGTTTTGACTGGCTCAACCGGTTTTGACCGCTGAAACCGGTTTTGACGGCTCAAACCACTCCAGACCGGTAAAACCGGTTTTGACTGGCTCAAACCGGTTTTGACCTGATTAGACCAGCTCAAACCAGACCAGACCGGTTCAATCGGTTTTGACCGGCACAAACCGGTTTTGAATGGCTCAAACCGGTTTTGACCGGCTCAAACCACACCAGACCGCTGAAACCGGTTTTGACCGGCTAAAACCGGTTTTGACCAGATGAGACCGGATCAAACCGAATCAGACGGCCCAGACCGCTAAAATCGGATCAAACCGACCAGACCGCCCAGACTGCCTAAAACTGGGCCACAAACCGGTTTTGACCGGTTCAAACCAGACCAGACCGGCTCAAACCGGTTTTGACCGGCTCAAACCGGTTTTGACCGATCAAACCAGACCAGACCGGCTCAAACCAGACCAGCTCAAACCAGACCGGCTCAAACCGGATCAAACCGACCAGACCGGCTCAAACCGGACCAGACCAGACCTCAAACCGGTTTTGACGGCTGAAACCAGACCAGACCGGCTCAAACCGGTTTTGACTGCTCAAACCGGTTTTGACTCAAACCAGACCAGACCGCTCAAACCAGACCAGCTCAAACCGGTTTTGACCAGATCAAACCAGACCGGCTCAAACCACACCAGACGGCTGAAACCAGATCAAACCGGACCAGACAGGCCCAGACCGCTGAAACCGATCAAACCGACCAGACCGCCCAGACCGGCTAAAATCGGATCAAACCGACCAGACCGGCTCAAACCGGTTTTGACCGCTCAAACCAGACCAGACCGGTTCAAACCGGTTTTGACTGGCTCAACCGGTTTTGACCGCTCAAACCACCAGACCGCTAAAACCGGTTTTGACCGCTCAAACCGGTTTTGACCTGATTAGACCGGATCAAACCGGACCAGACGGCTCAGACAGGCTCAAACCGGTTTTGACTGGCTTCAACCAGACCAAACCGGCTCAAACCGGTTTTGACGGCTCAAACGGTTTTGACCGGCTCAAACCAGACCAGACGGCTCAAACCAGACCAGACAGCTCAAACCGGTTTTGACCAGCTCAAACCAGACCAGACTGCTCAAACCAGACCAGACCGGCTGAAACCGGTTTTGACCGGCTAAAACCGGTTTTGACTCAAACCAGACCAGACCGGCTGAAACCAGATCAAACCGAATCAGACCGGCCCAGACCGGCTAAAATCGGATCAAACCGGACCAGACCGGCCCAGACCGCCTAAAACTGGGCCACAAACCGGTTTTGACGGCTGAAACCAGACCAGACCTCAAACCGGTTTTGACGGCTCAAACCGGTTTTGACCGGCTCAAACCAGACCAGACCGGCTCAAACGGTTTTGACCGGATGAGACGGATCAAACCGGACCAGACCGGCTGAAACGGATCAAACCGACCAGACCGGCCCAGACGGCTGAAACCAGATCAAACCGGACCAGACCGGCTCAAACCAGACCAGCTCAGACAGGCTCAAACCGGTTTTGACTCAAACCGGTTTTGACCAGCTCAAACCACTCCAGACCGGCTAAAACCGGTTTTCACCGGCTCAAACCGGTTTTGACCTGATTAGACCGGATCAAACCAGACCAGACCAGCTCAGACAGGCTCAAACCGGTTTTGACTCAAACCAGACCAGACTCAAACCGGTTTTGACCGGCTCAACCGGTTTTGACCTCAAACCGGTTTTGACGGCTCAAACCAGACCAGACCGGCTCAAACCGGTTTTGACTCAAACCAGACCGGCTCAAACGGTTTTGACCTGCTCAAACCACACCAGACCGGCTCAAACGGTTTTGACCGGATGAGACCGATCAAACCGGACCAGACGGCCCAGACCGGCTAAAATCGGATCAAACCGACCAGACCGGCCCAGACCACCTAAAACTGGGCCAAACCGGTTTTGACCGGCTCAAACCAGACCAGACCGGCTCAAACCGGTTTTGACCGACCTGAGCCGGTTTTGACCAGCTCAAACCAGACCAGACCGGCTCAAACCGGTTTTGACTGGCTCAAACCGGTTTTGACGGCTGAAACCGGTTTTGACGGCTCAAACCAGACCGGCCCAGACCAGCTAAAACCGGTTTTGACCAGCTCAAACCGGTTTTGACCTGATTAGACCAGCTCAAACCAGACCAGACCGGTTCAATCGGTTTTGACCGGCACAAACCGGTTTTGACAGCTCAAACCGGTTTTGACGCTCAAACCGGTTTTGACCGGCTCAAACCACCAGACCGCTAAAACCGGTTTTGACCGCTCAAACCGGTTTTGACCTGATTAGACCGGATCAAACGGACCAGACGGCTCAGACAGGCTCGAATCGGTTTTGACTGGCTCAACCAGACCAGACTGGCTCAAACCGGTTTTGACCAGCTCAAACCGGTTTTGACCGGCTCAAACCAGACCAGACCTCAAACCGGTTTTGACCGGCTCAACCGGTTTTGACCTGCTCAAACCACACCAGACCGGCTGAAACCGGTTTTGACCGGATGAGACCAGATCAAACCAGACCAGACGGCCAGACCGGCTAAAACCGGTTTTGACGGCTCAAACCGGACCAGACCGGCCCAGACCGCCTAAAACTGGGCCACAAACCGGTTTTGACCGGTTCAAACCAGACCAGACGGCTCAAACCGGTTTTGACCGCTCAAACCAGACAGACCGGCTCAAACCAGACCAGACCGGCTGAAACCGGTTTTGACAGCTCAAACCGGTTTTGACCTGATTAGACGGATCAAACCGGACCAGACCGGCCCAGACGGCTAAAATCGGATCAAACCAGACCAGACTGGCTCAAACCAGACCAGACTGGCTCAAACCGGTTTTGACCAGCTCAAACCAGACCAGACTGCTCAAACCAGACCAGACCAGATCAAACCGGTTTTGACCGGTCAAACCGGTTTTGACCGGCTCAAACCAGACCAGACTGGCTGAAACCGGTTTTGACCGGCTAAAACCGGTTTTGACCGGATGAGACCGGATCAAACCGAATCAGACCGGCCCAGACGGCTAAAATCGGATCAAACCAGACCGGCCCAGACCGCCTAAAACTGGGCCACAAACCGGTTTTGACCGGCTCAAACCAGACAGACCGGCTCAAACCGGTTTTGACCGGCTCAACCGGTTTTGACGGCTCAAACCAGAGACCGGCTCAAACCAGACCAGACAGCTCAAACCGGTTTTGACTGGCTCAACCAGACCAGACTGGCTCAAACCGGTTTTGACCGGCTCAAACCGGTTTTGACCTGCTCAAACCACACCAGACCGCTGAAACCGGTTTTGACCGGCTCAAACGGTTTTGACCGGATGAGACGGATCAAACCGAATCAGACCGGCCCAGACGGCTAAAATCGGATCAAACCGGACCAGACGGCCCAGACCGGCTGAAACCGGTTTTGACGGATCAAACCAGACCGGCCCAGACGGCTAAAATCGGATCAAACCGGACCAGACCGGCCCAGACCACCTAAAACTGGGCCACAAACCGGTTTTGACCGGCTCAAACCAGACCAGACCGGCTCAAACCGGTTTTGACGGCTCAAACCACCAGACCGGCTCAAACCGGACCAGACGGCTCAAACCGGTTTTGACCGATGAGACCGGATCAAACGGACCAGACCGGCCCAGACGGCTGAAACCGGATCAAACGGACCAGACAGGCCCAGACCGGCTGAAACCAGACCAGACCAGATCAAACCGGACCAGACCGGCTCAAACCAGACCGGCTCAGACAGGCTCAAACCGGTTTTGACCGGCTCAAACCAGACCAGACGGTTCAAACCGGTTTTGACTGGCTCAACCGGTTTTGACCGCTCAAACCGGTTTTGACCGCTCAAACCACACCAGACCGCTGAAACCGGTTTTGACCGCTGAAACCGGTTTTGACGGCTCAAACCGGACCAGACCGCCCAGACCGGCTAAAATCGATCAAACCGACCAGACCGCCCAGACCGCCTAAAACTGGGCCACAAACCGGTTTTGACTGGCTCAACCAGACCAGACCGGCTCAAACCGGTTTTGACCGACCTGAGCCGGTTTTGACCGCTCAAACCAGACCAGACCAGCTCAAACCAGACCAGACTGCTCAAACCGGTTTTGACCGGCTCAAACCGGTTTTGACCGGCTCAAACCAGACCAGACCGCTCAAACCGGTTTTGACCGCTCAAACCGGTTTTGACCGGCTGAAACCAGACCAGACCGGCCCAGACGGCTGAAACCGGATCAAACCGACCAGACAGGCCCAGACCGCTAAAACTGGGCCACAAACCGGTTTTGACCGGCTCAAACCAGACCAGACCGGCTCAAACCGGTTTTGACCGACCTGAGCCGGTTTTGACCGGCTCAAACCAGACCAGACGGCTCAAACCGGACCAGACGGCTCAAACCGGTTTTGACCAGATGAGACGGATCAAACCGGACCAGACCGGCTGAAACCAGATCAAACCGGACCAGACAGGCCCAGACCGGCTGAAACCAGATCAAACCGGACCAGACCAGACCGGCTCAAACCGGACCAGACCGGCTCAAACGGTTTTGACCAGCTCAAACCAGACCAGACGGTTCAAACCGGTTTTGGCTCAAACCGGTTTTGACGGCTCAAACCACTCAGACCGGCTAAAACCGGTTTTGACGGCTCAAACCGGTTTTGACCTGATTAGACCGGATCAAACCACCAGACCGGCTCAGACAGGCTCGAATCGGTTTTGACTGGCTTCAACCAGACCAAACCGGCTCAAACGGTTTTGACCGGCTCGAACCGGTTTTGACCGCTCAAACCAGACCAGACCGGCTCAAACCAGACCAGACCAGCTCAAACCGGTTTTGACCGGTCAAACCGGTTTTGACCTGCTCAAACCACACCAGACCGGTTGAAACCGGTTTTGACCGGATGAGACCGGATCAAACCGGACCAGACCGGCCCAGACCGGCTAAAATCGGATCAAACGGACCAGACGGCCCAGACCGCTAAAACCGGTTTTGACTGGCTCAAACCGGTTTTGACCGGCTGAAACCAGACCAGACTGGCTCAAACCGGTTTTGACTCAAACCAGACCGGCTGAAACCGGTTTTGACCGGCTCAAACCAGACCAGACCGGTTCAAACCGGTTTTGACTGGCTCAACCGGTTTTGACCGGCTGAAACCGGTTTTGACCGGCTCAAACCACTCCAGACCGGTAAAACCGGTTTTGACTCAAACCGGTTTTG
>JAKFHT010001337.1:0-31499 GCA_023783455.1 Erythrocebus patas | reverse complement strand
CATTCGAGCCAGCAGTGGCAACCCCTTTGGGTCCCCTCCCATTGTATGGGAGCTCTGTTTTCACTCTATTAAATCTTGCAACTGCACACTCTTCTGGTTTGTGTTTGTTCCGACTTGAGCTGAGCTTTCACTCACCATCCACCACTGCTGATCGCCTGCCTGAGACCCATTGCTGACTTCCACCCTCTGGACCTGGCAGGGTGTCCTCTGCACTTCTGATCCATCAAGGCACCCATTGCTGCTCCTGATTGGGCTAGAGGCTCGCCATTGTTCCTGCGCGGCTAAGTGCCCGGGTTCGTCCTAATCGAGCTGAACACTAGTCACTGGGTTCCATGGTTCTCTGTGACCCACGTATGGTCTTCCAAATATCCTTTGCCAATTCCACAAGAACAGCCTTAGCGAAAGGCTTCTTGAAGGGAAAGATGTAACTCTGTGAGATGAAGTAACAGAACACAGAGCAGTTTCTCAGAAAGCTTCCTTCCAGTTTTGAACGGAAGATATTTCCTTTTTCACCGTAACCCTCTATGGGCTTCCAAATATCCCTTTGCCAATTCCACAAGAACAGCCTTAGCGAAAGGCTTCTTGAAGGAAACGATGTAATTCTGTGAGAAGAAGTAACAGAACATGGAGCAATTTCTCAGAAAGCTTCTTTCCAGTTTTGAACGGAAGATAGTTCGTTTTTCACCGTAGCCGTCTATGGGCTTCCAAATATCACTTTGCCAGTTCCACAAGAACAGCCTTAGCGAAAGGCTTCTTGAATGGAAAGATGTAACTCTTTGTGGTGAATTAACAGAACATGGAGAAGTTTCTCAGAAAGCTTCTTTCCAGTTTTGAACGGAAGATATTTCCTTTTTCACCGTAGCCCTCTATGGGCTTCCAAATATCCCTTTGCCAATTCCACAAGAACAGCCTTAGCGAAAGGCTTCTTGAAGGGAAAGATGTAACTCTGTGAGATGAAGTAACAGAACACAGAGCAGTTTCTCAGAAAGATTCCTTCCAGTTTTGAATGGAAGATATTTCCTTTTTCACCGTAGCCCTCTATGGGCTTCCAAATATCCATTTGCCAATTCCACAAGAACAGCCTTAGCAAAAGGCTTCTTGAAGGGAAAGATGTAACTCTGTGAGATGAAGTAACAGAACACAGAGCAGTTTCTCAGAAAGCTTCTTTCCAGTTTTGAACGGAAGATATTTCCTTTTTCACCATAGGCCTCTATGGGCTTCCAAATATCCCTTTGCCAATTCCACAAGAACAGCCTTAGCGAAAGGCTTCTTGAAGGGAAAGATGTAACTCTGTGAGATGAAGTAATAGAACATGGAGGAATTTCTCAGAAAGCTTCTTTCCAGTTTTGAACGGAAGATATTTCCTTTTTCACCGTAGCCGTCTATGGGCTTCCAAATATCACTTTGCCAATTCCACAAGAACAGCCTTAGCGAAAGGATACTTGTAGGGAAAGATGTAACTCTGTGAGATGAAGTAAAAGAACGCAGAGCAGTTTCTCAGAAAGCTTCTTTCCAGTTTTGAAGGCAAGATACTTCCTTTTTCACTGTAGCCCTCTATGGGCTTCCAAATATCCCTTTGCCAATTCCACAAGAACAGTTCTAGCGAAAGGCCTCTTGAAGGGAAAGATGTAACTCTGTGAGATGAATTAAGAGAACACAGAGCAGTTTCTCAGAAAGCTTCTTTCCAGTTTTGAATGGAAGATAATTCCTTTTTCACCATAGCCCTCTATGGTCTTCCAAATATCCCTTATTCAATTCCACAAGAACAGCCTTAGCGAAAGGCTTGTTGAAGGGAAAGATGTAACTCTGTGAGATGAAGTAACAGAACACAGAGCAGTTTCTCAGAAAGCTTCTTTCCAGTTTTGAACGGAAGATATTTCCTTTTTCACCATAGCCCTCTATGGGCTTCCAAATATCCCTTTGCCAATTCCACAAGAACAGCCTTAGCGAAAGGCTTCTTGAAGGGAAAGATGTAACTCTGTGAGATGAAGTAACAGAACACAGAGCAGTTTCTCAGAAAGCTTCTTTCCAGTTTTGAACGAAAGATACTTCCTTTTTCACCATAACCCTCTATGGTCTTCCAAATATCCCTTTGCCAATTCCACAAGAACAGCCTTAGCGAAAGGCTTCTTGAAGGGAAAGATGTAACTCTCTGATATGAAGTAACAGAACACAGAGCAGTTTCTCAGAAAGCTTCTTTCCAGTTTTGAACGCAAGATATTTCCTTTTTCACCATAGCCCTCTATGGGCTTCCAAATATCCCTTTGCCAATTCCACAAGAACAGCCTTAGCGAAAGGCTTCTTGAAGGGAAAGTTGTAACTCTGTGAGATGAAGTAACAGAACACAGAGCAGTTTCTCAGAAAGCTTCTTTCCAGTTTTCAACGGAAGATACTTCCTTTTTCACCATAGCCCTCTATGGGCTTCCAAATATCCCTTTGCCAATTCCACAAGAACAGTTCTAGCGAAAGGCCTCTTGAAGGGAAAGATGTAACTCTGTGAGATGAAGTAACAGAACACAGAGCAGTTTCTCAGAAAGCTTCTTTCCAGTTTTGAATGGAAGATATTTCCTTTTCACCGTAGCCCTCTACGGGATTCCAAATATCCCTTTGCCAATTCCACAAGAACTGCCTTAGCGAAAGGCTTCTTGAAGGGAAAAATGTAACTCTTTGAGGTGAATTAGCAGAACGCGGAGAAGTTTCTGAGAAAGCTTCTTTCCAGTTTTGAACGGAAGATATTTCCTTTTTCACCAAAGCCCTCTATGGGCTTCCAAATATCACTTCGCCAATTCCACAAGAACAGCCTTAACCAAAGGCTTCTTGAAGGGAAAGATGTAACTCTGTGAGGTGAATTAACAAAACACAGAGCAGTTTCTCAGAAAGCTTCTTTCCAGTTTTGAACGGAAGATATTTCCTTCTTCACCGTAGCCCTCTATGGGCTTCCAAATATCCTTTGCCAATTCCACAGGAACAGCCTTAGCGAAAGGCTTCTTGAAGGAAAGATGTAACTCTGTGAGATGAAGTAACAGAACACAGAGCAGTTTCTCAAGCTTCTTCCAGTTTTGAGCGGAAGATATTTCCTTTTCACCATAGCCCTCTATGGGCTTCCAAATATCCCTTTGCCAATTCCACAAGAACAGCCTTAGCGAAAGGCTTCTTGAAGGAAACGATGTAACTCTGTGAGATGAAGTAACAGAACATGGAGCAATTTCTCAGAAAGCTTCTTTCCAGTTTTGAACGGAAGATATTTCCTTTTTCACCATAGCCTCTATGGGCTTCCAAATATCACTTTGCCAATTCCACAAGAACAGCCTTAGCGAAAGGCTTCTTGAAGGGAAAGATGTAACTCTGTGAGATGAAGTAACAGAACACAGAGCAGTTTCTCAGAAAGCTTCTTTCCAGTTTTGAACGGAAGATATTTCCTTTTTCACCATAGCCCTCTATGGGCTTCCAAATATCCCTTTGCCAATTCCACAAGAACAGCCTTAGCGAAAGGCTTCTTGAAGGAAAAGATGTAACTCTGTGAGATGAAGTAACAGAACATGGAGCAATTTCTCAGAAAGCTTCTTTCCAGTTTTGAACGGAAGATATTTCCTTTTTCACCGTAGCCCTCTATGGGCTTCCAAATATCACTTTGCCAATTCCACAAGAACAGCCTTAGCGAAAGGCTTCTTGAAGGGAAAGATGTAACTCTGTGAGATGAAGTAACAGAACACAGAGCAGTTTCTCAGACAGCTTCTTTCCAGTTTTGAACGGAAGATATTTCCTTTTTCACCATAGCCCTCTATGGGCTTCCAAATATCCCTTTGCCAATTCCACAAGAACAGCCTTAGGGAAAGGCTTCTTGAAGGGAAAGATGTAACTCTGTGAGATGAAGTAACAGAACACAGAGCAGTTTCTCAGAAAGATTCCTTCCAGTTTTGAATGGAAGATATTTCCTTTTTCACCGTAGCCCTCTATGGGCTTCCAAATATCCCTTTGCCAATTCCACAAGAACAGCCTTAGCGAAAGGCTTCTTGAAGGGAAAGATGTAACTCTGTGAGATGAAGTAACAGAACACAGAGCAGTTTCTCAGAAAGCTTCTTTCCAGTTTTGAACGGAAGATATTTCCTTTTTCACCATAGCCCTCTATGGGCTTCCAAATATCCCTTTACCAATTCCACAAGAACAGCCTTAGCGAAAGGCTTCTTGAAGGGAAAGATGTAACTCTGTGAGATGAAGTAACAGGACACAAAGCAGTTTCTCAGAAAGCTTCTTTCCAGTTTTGAACGGAAGATATTTCCTTTTTCACCGTAGCCGTCTATGGGCTTCCGAATATCACTTTGCCAATTACACAAGAACAGCCTTAGCGAAAGGATACTTGTAGGGAAAGATGTAACTCTGTGAGATGAAGTAACAGAACACAGAGCAGTTTCTCAGAAAGCTTCTTTCCAGTTTTGAACCGAAGATATTTCCTTTTTCACCATAGCCCTCTATGTGTTTCCAAATATCCCTTTGCCAATTCCACAAGAACAGCCTTAGCGAAAGGCTTCTTGAAGGGAAAGATGTAACTCTTTGTGGTGAATTAACAGAACAGGGAGAAGTTTTTCAGAAAGCTTCTTTCCAGTTTTGAACGGAAGATATTTCCTTTTTCACCGTAGCCCTCTATGGGCTTCCAAATATCACTTTGCCAATTCCACAAGAACAGCCTTAGCGAAAGGCTTCTTGAAGGGAAAGATGTAACTCTGTGAGATGAAGTAACAGAACACAGAGCAGTTTCTCAGAAAGCTTCTTTCCAGTTTTGAACGAAGATATTTCCTTTTCACCATAGCCCTCTATGTGTTTCCAAATATCCTTTGCCAATTCCACAAGAACAGCCTTAGCGAAAGGCTTCTTGAAGGAAAGATGTAACTCTGTGAGATGAATTAACAGAACACAGAGAAGTTTCTCAGAAAGCTTCTTTCCAGTTTTGAACGGAAGATATTTCCTTTTCACCGTAGCCCTCTATGGGCTTCCAAATATCCTTTGCCAATTCCACAAGAACAGCCTTAGCGAAAGGCTTCTTGAAGGAAAGATGTAACTCTGTGAGATGAAGTAACAGAACACAGAGCAGTTTCTCAGAAAGCTTCTTTCCAGTTTTGAAGCGAAAGATATTTCCTTTTCACCATAGCCCTCTATGGGCTTCCAAATATCCTTTGCCAATTCCACAAGAACAGCCTTAGCGAAAGGCCTTCTTGAAGGGAAAGATGTAACTCTGTGAGATGAAGTAACAGAACACAGAGCAGTTTCTCAGAAACCTTCTTTCCAGTTTTGAGCGGAAGATATTTCCTTTTCACCGTAGCCCTCTATGTGTTTCCAAATATCCTTTGCCAATTCCAGAAGAACAGCCTTAGCGAAAGGCTTCTTGAAGGAAAGATGTAACTCTTTGTGGTGAATTAACAGAACATGGAGAAGTTTCTCAGAAAGCTTCTTTCCAGTTTTGAACGGAAGATATTTCCTTTTTCACCATAGCCCTCTATGGGCTTCCAAATATCACTTTGCCAATTCCACAAGAACAGCCTTAGAGAAAGGCTTCTTGAAGGGAAAGATGTAACTCTGTGAGATGAAGTAACAGAACACAGAGCAGTTTCTCAGAAAGCTTCTTTCCACTTTTGAACGGAAGATATTTCCTTTTTCACCATAGCCCTCTATGGGCTTACAAATATCCCTTTGCCAATTCCACAAGAACAGCCTTAACCAAAGGCTTCTTGAAGGGAAAGATGTAACTCTGTGAGATGAAGTAACAGAACACAGAGCAGTTTCTCAGAAAGCTTCCTTCCAGTTTTGAACGGAAGATATTTCCTTTTTCACCATAACCCTCTATGGGCTTCCAAATATCCCTTTGCCAATTCCACAAGAACAGCCTTAGCGAAAGGCTTCTTGAAGGGAAAGATGTAACTCTGTGGGATGAAGTAACAGAACACAGAACAGTTTCTCAGAAAGCTTCTTTCCAGTTTTGAACGGAAGATATTGCCTTTTTCACCGTAACCCTCTATGGGCTTCCAAATATCCCTTTGCCAATTCCACAAGAACAGCCTTAGCGAAAGGCTTCTTGAAGGGAAAGATGTAACTCTGTGAGATGAAGTAACAGAACACAGAGCAGTTTCTCAGACAGCTTCTTTCCAGTTTTGAACGGAAGATATTTCCTTTTTCACCATAGCCCTCTATGGGCTTCCAAATATCCCTTTGCCAATTCCACAGAACAGCCTTAGCGAAGGCTTGAAGGGAAAGATGTAACTCTGTGAGATGAGTAACAGAACACAGAGCAGTTTCTCAGAAAGATTCCTTCCAGTTTTGAATGGAAGATATTTCCTTTTCACCGTAGCCCTCTATGGGCCAAATATCCTTTGCCAATTCCACAAGAACAGCCTTAGCTAAAGGCTTCTTGAAGGGAAAGATGTAACTCTGTGAGATGAAGTAACAGAACACAGAGCAGTTTCTCAAGCTTCTTTCCAGTTTTGAACGGAAGATATTTCCTTTTTCACCATAGCCCTCTATGGGCTTCCAAATATCCTTTGCCAATTCCACAAGAACAGCCTTAGCGAAAGGCTTCTTGAAGGAAAGATGTAACTCTGTGAGATGAAGTAACAGAACACAGAGCAGTTTCTCAGACAGCTTCTTTCCAGTTTTGAGCGGAAGATATTTCCTTTTCACCATAGCCTCTATGGGCTTCCAAATATCCTTTGCCAATTCCACAAGAACAGCCTTAGGGAAAGGCTTCTTGAAGGAAAGATGTAACTCTGTGAGATGAAGTAACAGAACACAGAGCAGTTTCTCAGAAAGATTCCTTCCAGTTTTGAGCGGAAGACATTTCCTTTTCACCGTAGCCCTCTATGGGCTTCCAAATATCCCTTTGCCAATTCCACAAGAACAGCCTTAGCGAAAGGCTTCTTGAAGGGAAAGATGTAACTCTGTGAGATGAAGTAACAGAACATAGAGCAGTTTCTCAAGCTTCTTTCCAGAGCGGAAGATATTTCCTTTTTCACCATAGCCCTCTATGGGCTTCCAAATATCCTTTACCAATTCCACAAGAACAGCCTTAGCGAAAGGCTGCTTGAAGGGAAAGATGTAACTCTGTGAGATGAAGTAACAGGACACAAGCAGTTTCTCAAGCTTCTTTCCAGTTTTGAGCGGAAGATATTTCCTTTTCACCGTGGCCGTCTATGGGCTTCCAAATATCACTTTGCCAATTACACAAGAACAGCCTTAGCGGAAAGGATACTTGAAGGAAAGATGTAACTCTGTGAGATGAAGTAACAGAACACAGAGCAGTTTCTCAAGCTTCTTTCCAGTTTTGAACCGAAGATATTTCCTTTTTCACCATAGCCCTCTATGTGTTTCCAAATATCCCTTTGCCAATTCCACAAGAACAGCCTTAGCGAAAGGCTTCTTGAAGGGAAAGATGTAACTCTTTGAGGTGAATTAACAGAACACGGAGAAGTTTCTCAGAAAGCTTCTTTCCAGTTTTGAACGGAAGATATTTCCTTTTTCACCGTAGCCCTCTATGGGCTTCCAAATATCACTTTGCCAATTCCACAAGAACAGCCTTAGCGAAAGGCTTCTTGAAGGGAAAGATGTAACTCTGTGAGATGAAGTAACAGAACACAGAGCAGTTTCTCAGAAAGCTTCTTTCCAGTTTTGAACGCAAGATATTTCCTTTTTCACCATAGCCCTCTATGGGCTTCCAAATATCCCTTTGCCAATTCCACAAGAACAGTTCTAGCGAAAGGCCTCTTGAAGGGAAAGATGTAACTCTGTGAGATGAAGTAACAGAACACAGAGCAGTTTCTCAGAAACCTTCTTTCCAGTTTTGAACGGAAGATATTTCCTTTTTCACCGTAGCCCTCTATGTGTTTCCAAATATCCTTTGCCAATTCCAGAAGAACAGCCTTAGCGAAGGCTTCTTGAAGGAAAGATGTAACTCTTTGTGGTGAATTAACAGAACATGGAGCAGTTTCTCAAGCTTCTTTCCAGTTTTGAACGGAAGATATTTCCTTTTCACCGTAGCCCTCTATGGGCTTCCAAATATCCTTTGCCAATTCCACAAGAACAGCCTTAGCGAAGGCTTCTTGAAGGAAAGATGTAACTCTGTGAGATGAAGTAACAGAACACAGAGCAGTTTCTCAGAAAGCTTCTTTCCAGTTTTGAGCGGAAGATATTTCCTTTTCACCATAGCCCTCTATGGGCTTCCAAATATCACTTTGCCAATTCCACAAGAACAGCCTTAGCGAAAGGCTTCTTGAAGGGATAGATGTAACTCTGTGAGATGAAGTAACAGAACACAGAGCAGTTTCTCAAGCTTCTTTCCAGTTTTGAGCGGAAGATATTTCCTTTTTCACCATAGCCCTCTAAGGCTTCCAAATATCACTTTGCCAATTCCACAAAAACAGCCTTAGAAAGGCTGCTTGAATGGAAAGATGTAACTCTGTGAGATGAGTAACAGAACACAGAGCAGTTTCTCAGAAAGCTTCTTTCCAGTTTTGAGCGGAAGATATTTCCTTTTTCACCATAGCCCTCTATAGGCTTCCAAATATCCTTTGCCAATTCCACAAGAACAGCCTTAGCGAAAGGCTGCTTGAAGGGAAAGATGTAACTCTGTGAGATGAAGTAACAGAACACAGAGCAGTTTCTCAGAAAGCTTCTTTCCAGTTTTGAACGGAAGATATTTCCTTTTTCTCCAAAGCCCTCTATGGGCTTCCAAATATCCTTTGCCAATTCCACAAGAACAGCCTAGCGAAAGGCTTCTTGAGGGAAAGATGAAACTCTGTGAGATGAAGTAACAGAACACAGAGCAGTTTCTCAGAAAGCTTCTTTCCAGTTTTGAACGGAAGATATTTCCTTTTTCACCATAGCCCTCTATGGGTTTCCAAATATCGCTTTGCCAATTCCACAAGAACAGCCTTAGCGAAAGGCTTCTTGAAGGGAAAGATGTAACTCTTTGAGGTGAATTAACAGAACACGGAGAAGTTTCTGAGAAAGCTTCTTTCAGTTTTGAACGGAAGATATTTCCTTTTTCACCGTAGCCCTCTATGGGCTTCCAAATATCACTTTGCCAATTCCACAAGAACAGCCTTAGCGAAAGGCTTCTTGAAGGGAAAGATGTAACTCTGTGAGATGAAGTAACAGAACACAGAGCAGTTTCTCAGAAAGCTTCTTTACAGTTTTGAACGGAAGATATTTCCTTTTTCACCATAGCCTCTATGGGCTTCCAAATAACCCTTGCCAATTCCACAAGAACAGCCTTGGCGAAAGGCTTCTTGAAGGAAAGATTTAACTCTGTGAGATGAAGTAACAGAACACAGAGCAGTTTCTCAAGCTTCTTTCCAGTTTTGAGCGGAAGATATTTCCTTTTCAACATAGCCCTCTATGGGCTTCCAAATATCACTTTGCCAATTCCACAAGAACAGCCTTAGCGAAAGGCTTCTTGAATGGAAAGATGTAACTCTGTGAGATGAAGTAACAGAACACAGAGCAGTTTCTCAGAAAGCTTCTTTCCAGTTTTGAGCGGAAGATATTTCCTTTTCACCATAGCCCCTATGGGCTTCCAAATATCCCTTTGCCAATTCCACAAGAACAGCCTTAGCGAAAGGCTGTGAAGGAAAGATGTAACTCTGTGAGATGAAGTAACAGAACACAGAGCAGTTTCTCAGAAAGCTTCTTTCCAGTTTTGAGCAAGATATTTCCTTTTCACCATAGCCCTCTAAGGGCTTCCAAATATCCTTTGCCAATTCCACAAGAACAGCCTTAGCGAAAGGCTTCTTGAAGGAAAGATGTAACTCTGTGAGATGAAGTAACAGAACACAGAGCAGTTTCTCAGAAAGCTTCTTTCCAGTTTTGAATGGAAGATATTTCCTTTTCACCACCATAGCCCTCTATGGGCTTCCAAATATCCTTGCCAATTCCACAAGAACAGCCTTAGCGAAAGGCTTCTTGAGAGAAAGATGTAACTCTGTGAGGTGAAGTAACAGAACAGAGCAGTTTCTCAGAAAGCTTCTTTCCAGTTTTGAGCGGAAGATATTTCCTTTTCACCATAGCCCTCTATGGGCTTCCAAATATCACTTTGCCAATTCCACAAGAACAGCCTTAGCGAAGGCTACTTGAAGGGAAAGATGTAACTCTGTGAGATGAAGTAACAGAACACAGAGCAGTTTCTCAGAAAGCTTCTTTCCAGTTTTGAACCGAAGATATTTCCTTTTCACCATAGCCCCTATAGGCTTCCAAATATCCTTTGCCAATTCCACAAGAACAGCCTTAACGAAAGGCTTCTTGAAGGAAAGATGCAACTCTGTGAGATGAAGTAACAGAACACAGAGCAGTTTCTCAAGCTTCCTTCCAGTTTTGAGCGGAAGATATTTCCTTTTCACCATAGCCCTCTATGGGCTTCCAAATATCCCTTTGCCAATTCCACAAGAACAGCCTTAGCGAAAGGCTTTTGAAGGAAAGATGTAACTCTGTGAGATGAAGTAACAGAACACAGAGCAGTTTCTCAGAAAGCTTCTTTCCAGTTTTGAGCGAAGATACTTCCTTTTTCACCATAGCCCTCTATGGGCTTCCAAATATCCTTTGCCAATTCCACAAGAACAGCCTTAGCGAAAGGCTTCTTGAAGGAAAGATGTAACTCTGTGAGATGAAGTAACAGAAAACAGAGCAGTTTCTCAGACAGCTTCTTTCCAGTTTTGAGCGGAAGATATTTCCTTTTCACCATAGCCCTCTATGGCTTCCAAATATCTCTTTGCCAATTCTACAAGAACAGCCTTAGCGAAGGCTTCTTGAAGGGAAAGATGTAACTCTGTGAGATGAAGTAACAGAACACAGAGCAGTTTCTCAGAAAGCTTCTTCCAGTTTTGAGCGGAAGATATTTCCTTTTCACCATAGCCCTCTATGGGCTTCCAAATATCCCTTTGCCAATTCCACAAGAACAGCCTTAGCGAAAGGCTTCTTGAAGGAAAGATGTAACTCTGTGAGATGAAGTAACAGAACACAGAGCAGTTTCTCAGAAGCTTCTTTCCAGTTTTGAGCGGAAGATATTTCCTTTTTCACCATAGCCCTCTATGGGCTTCCAAATATCCTTTGCCAATTCCACAACAACAGCCTTAGCGAAAGGCTTCTTGAAGGAAAGATGTAACTCTGTGAGATGAAGTAAAGAACACAGAGCAGTTTCTCAGAAACCTTCTTTCCAGTTTTGAGCGGAAGATATTTCCTTTTTCACCGTGGCCCTCTATGGGCTTCCAAATATCCCTTTGCCAATTCCACAAGAACAGCCTTAGCGAAAGGTTCTTGAAGGAAAGATGTAACTCTGTGAGATGAAGTAACAGAACACAGAGCAGTTTCTCAGAAAGATTCCTTCCAGTTTTGAATGGAAGATATTTCCTTTTTCACCACATAGCCCTCTATGGGCTTCCAATATCCTTTGCCAATTCCACAAGAACAGCCTTAGCGAAAGGCTTTTGAAGGAAAGATGTAACTCTGTGAGATGAGTAACAGAACACAGAGCAGTTTCTCAGAAAGCTTCTTTCCAGTTTTGAACGGAAGATATTTCCTTTTTCACCATAGCCCTCTATGGGCTTCCAAATATCCCTTTGCCAATTCCACAAGAACAGCCTTAGCGAAAGGCTTGAAGGAAAGATGTAACTCTGTGAGATGAAGTAACAGAACACAGAGCAGTTTCTCAGAAAGCTTCTTTCCAGTTTTGAACGGAAGATATTTCCTTTTCTCCAAAGCCCTCTATGGGCTTCCAAATATCCTTTGCCAATTCCACAAGAACAGTTCTAGCGAAAGGCCTCTTGAGGAAAGATGAAACTCTGTGAGATGAAGTAACAGAACACAGAGCAGTTTCTCAGAAAGCTTCTTTCCAGTTTTGAGCGGAAGATATTTCCTTTTTCACCATAGCCCTCTATGGGTTTCCAAATATCACTTTGCCAATTCCACAAGAACAGCCTTAGCGAAAAGCTGTGAATGGAAAGATGTAACTCTTTGAGAGATGAATTAACAGAACACAGAGCAGTTTCTGAGAAAGCTTCTTTCCAGTTTTGAGCGGAAGATATTTCCTTTTTCACCTAGCCCTCTATGGGCTTCAAATATCACTTTGCCAATTCCACAAGAACAGCCTTAGCGAAAGGCTTCTTGAAGGGAAAGATGTAACTCTGTGAGATGAAGTAACAGAACACAGAGCAGTTTCTCAAAAGCTTCTTTACAGTTTTGAACGGAAGATATTTCCTTTTTCACCATAGCCCTCTATGGGCTTCCAAAATAACCCTTTGCCAATTCCACAAGAACAGCCTTAGCGAAAGGCTTCTTGAAGGAAAGATGTAACTCTGTGAGATGAAGTAACAGAACACAGAGCAGTTTCTCAGAAAGCTTCTTTCCAGTTTTGAGCGGAAGATATTTCCTTTTTCACCAAGCCCTCTATGGGCTTCCAAATATCACTTTGCCAATTCCACAAGAACAGCCTTAGCGAAAGGCTCTTGAAGGAAAGATGTAACTCTGTGAGATGAAGTAACAGAACACAGAGCAGTTTCTCAAGCTTCTTTCCAGTTTTGAGCGGAAGATATTTCCTTTTTCACCATAGCCCCCCTATGGGCTTCCAAATATCCTTTGCCAATTCCACAAGAACAGCCTTAACGAAGGCTTCTTGAAGGAAAAGATGTAACTCTGTGAGATGAAGTAACAGAACACAGAGCAGTTTCTCAGAAAGCTTCCTTCCAGTTTTGAACGGAAGATATTTCCTTTTTCACCATAGCCCTCTATGGGCTTCCAAATATCCCTTTGCCAATTCCACAAGAACAGCCTTAGCGAAAGGCTTCTTGAAGGGAAAGATGTAACTCTGTGAGATGAAGTAACAGAACACAGAGCAGTTTCTCAGAAAGCTTCTTTCCAGTTTTGAACGAAAGATACTTCCTTTTTCACCATAGCCCTCTATGGGCTTCCAAATATCACTTTGCCAATTCCACAAGAACAGCCTTAGCGAAAGGCTTCTTGAAGGGAAAGATGTAACTCTGTGAGATGAAGTAACAGAACACAGAGCAGTTTCTCAGAGCTTCTTTCCAGTTTTGAAGGAAGATATTTCCTTTTTCACCATAGCCCTCTATGGGCTTCCAAATATCCTTTGCCAATTCCACAAGAACAGCCTTAGCGAAAGGCTTCTTGAAGGAAAGATGTAACTCTGTGAGATGAAGTAACAGAACACAGAGCAGTTTCTCAGAGCTTCTTTCCAGTTTTGAGCGGAAGATATTTCCTTTTTCACCATAGCCCTCTATGGGCTTCCAAATATCCCTTTGCCAATTCCACAAGAACAGCCTTGCGAAAGCTTCTTGAAGGAAGATGTAACTCTGTGAGATGAAGTAACAGAACACAGAGCAGTTTCTCAGAAAGCTTCCTTCCAGTTTTGAGCGGAAGATATTTCCTTTTCACCGTAGCCCTCTATGGGCTTCCAAATATCCTTTGCCAATTCCACAAGAACAGCCTTAGCGAAAGGCTTCTTGAAGGAAAGATGTAACTCTGTGAGATGAGTAACAGAACACAGAGCAGTTTCTCAAGCTTCTTTCCAGTTTTGAGCGGAAGATATTTCCTTTTCACCATAGCCCTCTATGGGCTTCCAAATATCCTTTGCCAATTCCACAAGAACAGCCTTAGCGAAGGCTTCTTGAAGGGAAAGATGTAACTCTGTGAGATGAAGTAACAGAACACAGAGCAGTTTCTCAAGCTTCTTTCCAGTTTTGAGCGGAAGATATTTCCTTTTTCACCATAGCCCTCTATGGGCTTCAAATATCCTTTGCCAATTCCACAAGAACAGCCTTAGCGAAAGGCTTCTTGAAGGAAAGATGTAACTCTGTGAGATGAAGTAACAGAACACAGAGCAGTTTCTCAGAAAGCTTCTTTCCAGTTTTGAACGGAAGATATTTCCTTTTCACCATAGCCCTCTATGGGCTTCCAAATATCACTTTGCCAATTCCACAAGAACAGCCTTAGCGAAAGGCTTCTTGAAGGAAAGATGTAACTCTGTGAGATGAAGTAACAGAACACAGAGCAGTTTCTCAAGCTTCTTTCCAGTTTTGAACCGAAGATATTTCCTTTTTCACCATAGCCCTCTATGGGCTTCCAAATATCCTTTGCCAATTCCACAAGAACAGCCTTAGCGAAGGCTCTTGAAGGAAAGATGTAACTCTGTGAGATGAAGTAACAGAACACAGAGCAGTTTCTCAAGCTTCTTTCCAGTTTTGAGCGAAGATATTTCCTTTTCACCATAGCCCTCTATGGGCTTCCAAATATCCTTTGCCAATTCCACAAGAACAGCCTTAGCGAAAGGCTTCTTGAAGGGAAAGATGTAACTCTGTGAGATGAAGTAACAGAACACAGAGCAGTTTCTCAAGCTTCTTTCCAGTTTTGAGCGGAAGATATTTCCTTTTTCACCATAGCCTCTATGGGCTTCCAAATATCCTTTGCCAATTCCACAAGAACAGCCTTAGCGAAAGGCTTCTTGAAGGGAAAGATGTAACTCTGTGAGATGAAGTAACAGAACACAGAGCAGTTTCTCAAGCTTCTTTCCAGTTTTGAACGGAAGATATTTCCTTTTTCACCATAGCCCTCTATGGGCTTCCAAATATCCTTTGCCAATTCCACAAGAACAGCCTTAGCGAAGGCTGTGAAGGAAAGATGTAACTCTGTGAGATGAAGTAACAGAACACAGAGCAGTTTCTCAGAAAGCTTCTTTCCAGTTTTGAACGGAAGATATTTCCTTTTTCACCATAGCCCTCTATGGGCTTCCAAATATCACTTTGCCAATTCCACAAGAACAGCCTTAGCGAAAGGCTTCTTGAAGGGAAAGATGTAACTCTGTGAGATGAAGTAACAGAACACAGAGCAGTTTCTCAGAAAGCTTCTTTCCAGTTTTGAACGGAAGATATTTCCTTTTTCACCAAAGCCCTCTATGGGCTTCCAAATATCCCTTTGCCAATTCCACAAGAACAGTTCTAGCGAAAGGCCTCTTGAAGGGAAAGATGTAACTCTGTGAGATGAAGTAACAGAACACAGAGCAGTTTCTCAGAAAGCTTCTTTCCAGTTTTGAACGGAAGATATTTCCTTTTTCACCATAGCCCTCTATGGGCTTCCAAATATCCCTTTGCCAATTCCACAAGAACAGCCTTAGCGAAGGCTTCTTGAAGGAAAGATGTAACTCTGAGGTGAATTAACAGAACACGGAGAAGTTTCTGAGAAAGCTTCTTTCCAGTTTTGAACGGAAGATATTTCCTTTTTCACCGTAGCCCTCTATGGGCTTCCAAATATCACTTTGCCAATTCCACAAGAACAGCCTTAGCGAAGGCTTCTTGAAGGAAAGATGTAACTCTGTGAGATGAATTAACAGAACACGAGCAGTTTCTCAAGCTTCTTTCCAGTTTTGAGCGGAAGATATTTCCTTTTCACCATAGCCCTCTATGGGCTTCCAAATATCCTTTGCCAATTCCACAAGAACAGCCTTAGCGAAAGGCTTCTTGAAGGGAAAGATGTAACTCTGTGAGATGAAGTAACAGAACACAGAGCAGTTTCTCAGAAAGCTTCTTTCCAGTTTTGAGCGGAAGATATTTCCTTTTCACCATAGCCCTCTATGGGCTTCCAAATATCCTTTGCCAATTCCACAAGAACAGCCTTAGCAGAAAGGATATTTGTAGGAAAGATGTAACTCTGTGAGATGAAGTAACAGAACACAGAGCAGTTTCTCAAGCTTCTTTCCAGTTTTGAACGAAGATATTTCCTTTTCACCATAGCCCTCTATGGGCTTCCAAATATCCTTTAAATTCCACAAGAACAGCCTTAGCGAAGGCTTCTTGAAGGAAAGATGTAACTCTGTGAGATGAAGTAACAGAACACAGAGCAGTTTCTCAAGCTTCTTTCAGTTTTGAAGCATGATATTTCCTTTTTCACCATAGCCCTCTATGGGCTTCAAATATCCTTTGCCAATTCCACAAGAACAGCCTTAGCGAAAGGCTCTTGAAGGAAAGATGTAACTCTGTGAGATGAGTAACAGAACACAGAGCAGTTTCTCAGAAAGCTTCTTTCCAGTTTTGAACGCAAGATATTTCCTTTTTCACCATAGCCCTCTATGGGCTTCCAAATATCCCTTTGCCAATTCCACAAGAACAGTTCTAGCGAAAGGCCTCTTGAAGGGAAAGATGTAACTCTGTGAGATGAAGTAACAGAACACAGAGCAGTTTCTCAGAAACCTTCTTTCCAGTTTTGAGCGGAAGATATTTCCTTTTCACATAGCCCTCTATGTGTTTCCAAATATCCTTTGCCAATTCCACAAGAACAGCCTTAGCGAAAGGCTTCTTGAAGGAAAGATGTAACTCTTTGTGGTGAATTAACAGAACATGGAGCAGTTTCTCAAGCTTCTTTCCAGTTTTGAGCGGAAGATATTTCCTTTTCACTGTAGCCCTCTATGGGCTTCCAAATATCACTTTGCCAATTCCACAAGAACAGCCTTAGCGAAAGGCTTCTTGAAGGGAAAGATGTAACTCTGTGAGATGAAGTAACAGAACACAGAGCAGTTTCTCAGAAAGCTTCTTTCCAGTTTTGAACGGAAGATATTTCCTTTTTCACCAAAGCCCTCTATGGGCTTCCAAATATCCCTTTGCCAATTCCACAAGAACAGTTCTAGCGAAAGGCCTCTTGAAGGGAAAGATGTAACTCTGTGAGATGAAGTAACAGAACACAGAGCAGTTTCTCAGAAAGCTTCTTTCCAGTTTTGAACGGAAGATATTTCCTTTTCACCGTAGCCCTCTATGGGTTTCCAAATATCGCTTTGCCAATTCCACAAGAACAGCCTTAGCGAAAGGCTTCTTGAAGGAAAGATGTAACTCTGTGAGGTGAATTAACAGAACACAGAGCAGTTTCTCAAGCTTCTTTCCAGTTTTGAGCGGAAGATATTTCCTTTTCACCGTAGCCCTCTATGGGCTTCCAAATATCACTTTGCCAATTCCACAAGAACAGCCTTAGCGAAAGGCTTCTTGAAGGGAAAGATGTAACTCTGTGAGATGAAGTAACAGAACACAGAGCAGTTTCTCAGAAAGCTTCTTTACAGTTTTGAGCGGAAGATATTTCCTTTTCACCATAGCCCTCTATGGGCTTCCAAATATCCTTTGCCAATTCCACAAGAACAGCCTTAGCGAAGGCTTCTTGAAGGGAAAGATGTAACTCTGTGAGATGAAGTAACAGAACACAGAGCAGTTTCTCAGAAAGCTTCTTTCCAGTTTTGAATGGAAGATATTTCCTTTTCACCGTAGCCCTCTATGGGCTTCCAAATATCCTTTGCCAATTCCACAAAAACAGCCTTAGAGAAAGGCTTCTTGAAGGAAAGATGTAACTCTGTGAGATGAAGTAACAGAACACAGAGCAGTTTCTCAAGCTTCTTTCCAGTTTTGAGCGGAAGATATTTCCTTTTTCACCATAGCCCCTATGGGCTTCCAAATATCCTTTGCCAATTCCACAAGAACAGCCTTAGCGAAAGGCTTCTTGAAGGAAAGATGTAACTCTGTGAGATGAAGTAACAGAACACAGAGCAGTTTCTCAGAAAGCTTCTTTCCAGTTTTGAGCGAAGATATTTCCTTTTCACCATAGCCCTCTATGGGCTTCCAAATATCCCTTTGCCAATTCCACAAGAACAGCCTTAGCGAAGGCTTCTTGAAGGGAAAGATGGAACTCTGTGAGATGAAGTAACAGAACACAGAGCAGTTTCTCAAGCTTCTTTCCAGTTTTGAATGGAAGATATTTCCTTTTCACCAGAGCCCTCTATGGGCTTCCAAATATCCTTTGCCAATTCCACAAGAACAGCCTTAGCGAAAGGCTTCTTGAAGGAAAGATGTAACTCTGTGAGGTGAAGTAACAGAACATGGAGCAGTTTCTCAAGCTTCTTTCCAGTTTTGAACGGAAGATATTTCCTTTTCACCGTAGCCCTCTATGGGCTTCCAAATATCCTTTGCCAATTCCACAAGAACAGCCTTAGCGAAAGGCTACTTGAAGGAAAGATGTAACTCTGTGAGATGAAGTAACAGAACACAGAGCAGTTTCTCAAGCTTCTTTCCAGTTTTGAACCAAGATATTTCCTTTTCACCATAGCCCCTATAGGCTTCCAAATATCCTTTGCCAATTCCACAAGAACAGCCTTAACGAAAGGCTTCTTGAAGGGAAAGATGTAACTCTGTGAGATGAAGTAACAGAACACAGAGCAGTTTCTCAAGCTTCTTTCCAGTTTTGAGCAAGATATTTCCTTTTCACCATAGCCCTCTATGGGCTTCCAATATCCTTTGCCAATTCCACAAGAACAGCCTTAGCGATAAAGGCTTCTTGAAGGAAAGATGTAACTCTGTGAGATGAAGTAACAGAACACAGAGCAGTTTCTCAGAAAGCTTCTTTCCAGTTTTGAGCGGAAGATATTTCCTTTTTCACCATAGCCCTCTATGGTCTTCCAAATATCCTTTGCCAATTCCACAAGAACAGCCTTAGCGAAAGGCTTCTTGAAGGAAAGATGTAACTCTGTGAGATGAAGTAACAGAACACAGAGCAGTTTCTCAAGCTTCTTTCCAGTTTTGAGCGGAAGATATTTCCTTTTTCACCATAGCCCTCTATGTGCTTCCAAATATCCTTTGCCAATTCCACAAGAACAGCCTTAGCGAAAGGCTTCTTGAAGGGAAAGATGTAACTCTGTGAGATGAAGTAACAGAACACAGAGCAGTTTCTCAAGCTTCTTTCCAGTTTTGACGAAGATATTTCCTTTTCACCATAGCCCTCTATGGGCTTCCAAATATCTCTTTGCCAATTCCACAAGAACAGCCTTAGCGAAAGGCTTCTTGAAGGAAAGATGTAACTCTGTGAGATGAAGTAACAGAACACAGAGCAGTTTCTCAAGCTTCTTTCCAGTTTTGAGCGGAAGATATTTCCTTTTCACCGTAGCCCTCTATGGGCTTCCAAATATCCTTTGCCAATTCCACAAGAACAGCCTTAGCGAAGGCTTCTTGAAGGAAAGATGTAACTCTGTGAGATGAAGTAACAGAACACAGAGCAGTTTCTCAAGCTTCTTTCCAGTTTTGAACGGAAGATATTTCCTTTTCACCATAGCCCTCTATGGGCTTCCAAATATCCCTTTGCCAATTCCACAAGAACAGCCTTAGCGAAAGGCTTGAAGGAAAGATGTAACTCTGTGAGATGAAGTAACAGAACACAGAGCAGTTTCTCAGAAAGCTTCTTTCCAGTTTTGAGCGGAAGATATTTCCTTTTTCACCATAGCCCTCTATGGGCTTCCAAATATCCTTTGCCAATTCCACAAGAACAGCCTTAGCGAAAGGCTTCTTGAAGGAAAGATGTAACTCTGTGAGATGAAGTAACAGAACACAGAGCAGTTTCTCAAGCTTCTTCCAGTTTTGAACGAAGATATTTCCTTTTTCACCATAGCCCTCTATGGGCTTCCAAATATCCTTGCCAATTCCACAAGAACAGCCTTAGCGAAAGGCTTCTTGAAGGAAAGATGTAACTCTGTGAGATGAGTAACAGAACACAGAGCAGTTTCTCAAGCTTCTTTCCAGTTTTGAGCGGAAGATATTTCCTTTTTCACCATAGCCCTCTATGGGCTTCCAAATATCCTTTGCCAATTCCACAAGAACAGCCTTAGCGAAAGGCTTCTTGAAGGAAAGATGTAACTCTGTGAGATGAAGTAACAGAACACAGAGCAGTTTCTCAGAAAGCTTCTTTCCAGTTTTGAACGGAAGATATTTCCTTTTCACCATAGCCCTCTATGGGCTTCCAAATATCCCTTTGCCAATTCCACAAGAACAGCCTTGAAGGCTTCTTGAAGGGAAAGATGTAACTCTGTGAGATGAAGTAACAGAACACAGAGCAGTTTCTCAGAAAGCTTCTTTCCAGTTTTGAACGGAAGATATTTCCTTTTCACCGTAGCCCTCTATGGGCTTCCAAATATCCTTTGCCAATTCCACAAGAACAGCCTTAGCGAAAGGCTTCTTGAAGGAAAGATGTAACTCTGTGAGATGAAGTAACAGAACACAGAGCAGTTTCTCAGAAAGCTTCTTTCCAGTTTTGAACGGAAGATATTTCCTTTTCACCATAGCCCTCTATGGGCTTCCAAATATCCTCCTTGCCAATTCCACAAGAACAGCCTTAGCGAAAGGCTTCTTGAAGGGAAAGATGTAACTCTGTGAGATGAGTAACAGAACATGGAGCAGTTTCTCAGAAAGCTTCTTTCCAGTTTTGAGCGGAAGATATTTCCTTTTCACCATAGCCCTCTATGGTTCCAAATATCACTTTGCCAATTCCACAAGAACAGCCTTAGCGAAGGATACTTGTAGGAAAGATGTAACTCTGTGAGATGAAGTAACAGAACACAGAGCAGTTTCTCAGAAAGCTTCTTTCCAGTTTTGAACCGAAGATATTTCCTTTTTCACACCATAGCCCTCTATGGGCTTCCAAATATCACCTTTGCAATTTCACAAGAACAGCCTTAGCGAAGGCTTCTTGAAGGAAAGATGTAACTCTGTGAGATGAAGTAACAGAACACAGAGCAGTTTCTCAGAAAGCTTCTTTCCAGTTTTGAGCGAAGATATTTCCTTTTCACCATAGCCCTCTATGGGCTTCCAAATATCCTTTGCCAATTCCACAAGAACAGCCTTAGCGAAAGGCTTCTTGAAGGAAAGATGTAACTCTGTGAGATGAACTAACAGAACACAGAGCAGTTTCTCAGAAAGCTTCTTTCCAGTTTTGAGCGAAAGATATTTCCTTTTCACCATAGCCCTCTATGGGCTTCCAAATATCCCTTTGCCAATTCACAAGAACAGCCTTAGCGAAAGGCTCTTGAAGGGAAAGATGTAACTCTGTGAGATGAAGTAACAGAACACAGAGCAGTTTCTCAGAAACCTTCTTTCCAGTTTTGAGCGGAAGATATTTCCTTTTCACCGTAGCCCTCTACTCTATGTGTTTAAATATCCTTTGCCAATTCCACAAGAACAGCCTTAGCGAAAGGCTTCTTGAAGGAAAGATGTAACTCTTTGTGGTGAATTAACAGAACATGGAGCAGTTTCTCGAAAGCTTCTTTCCAGTTTTGAGCGGAAGATATTTCCTTTTCACCATAGCCCTCTAAGGGCTTCCAAATATCCCTTTGCCAATTCCACAAGAACAGCGAAAGGCTCTTGAAGGAAAGATGTAACTCTGTGAGATGAAGTAACAGAACACAGAGCAGTTTCTCAGAAAGCTTCTTTCCAGTTTTGAGCGGAAGATATTTCCTTTTTCACCATAGCCCCTATAGGCATCCAAATATCCTTGCCAATTCCACAAGAACAGCCTTAGCGAAAGGCTTCTTGAAGGAAAGATGTAACTCTGTGAGATGAAGTAACAGAACACAGAGCAGTTTCTCAAGCTTCTTTCCAGTTTTGAGCGAAGATAGTTCCTTTTCACGTAGCCTCTATGGGCTTCCAAATATCCTTTGCCAATTCCACAAGAACAGCCTTAGCGAAAGGCCTTCTTGAAGGAAAGATGTAACTCTGTGAGATGAAGTAACAGAACACAGAGCAGTTTCTCAAGAAAGCTTCTTTCCAGTTTTGAGCGGAAGATATTTCCTTTTTCACCATAGCCTCTATGGTCTTCCAAATATCCTTTGCCAATTCCACAAGAACAGCCTTAGCGAAGGCTTCTTGAAGGAAAGATGTAACTCTGTGAGATGAAGTAACAGAACACAGAGCAGTTTCTCAAGCTTCTTTCCAGTTTTGAGCGGAAGATATTTCCTTTTTCACCAGCCCTCTATGGGCTTCCAAATATCCTTTGCCAATTCCACAAGAACAGCCTTAGCGAAAGGCTTTTGAAGGAAAGATTTAACTCTGTGAGATGAAGTAACAGAACACAGAGCAGTTTCTCAGAAAGCTTCTTTCCAGTTTTGAGCGGAAGATACTTCCTTTTTCACCATAGCCCTCTATGGGTTTCCAAATATCACTTTGCCAATTCCACAAGAACAGCCTTAGCGAAAGGCTTCTTGAAGGAAGATGTAACTCTGTGAGATGAGTAACAGAACACAGAGCAGTTTCTCAGACAGCTTCTTTCCAGTTTTGAGCGGAAGATATTTCCTTTTTCACCATAGCCCTCTATGGTCTTCAAATATCCTTTGCCAATTCCACAAGAACAGCCTTAGCGAAAAGCTTCTTGAAGGAAAGATGTAACTCTGTGAGATGAAGTAACAGAACACAGAGCAGTTTCTCAGAAAGCTTCCTTCCAGTTTTGAGCGGAAGATATTTCCTTTTCACCGTAACCCTCTATGGGCTTCCAAATATCCTTGCCAATTCCACAAGAACAGCCTTAGCGAAAGGCTTCTTGAAGGGAAAGATGTAACTCTGTGAGATGAAGTAACAGAACACAGAGCAGTTTCTCAAGCTTCTTTCCAGTTTTGAGCGGAAGATATTTCCTTTTTCACCATAGCCCTCTATGGGCTTCCAAATATCCCTTTGCCAATTCCACAACAACAGCCTTAGAAAGGCTTCTTGAAGGAAAGATGTAACTCTGTGAGATGAAGTAACAGAACATAGAGCAGTTTCTCAAGCTTCTTTCCAGTTTTGAACGGAAGATATTTCCTTTTCACCGTGGCCCTCTATGGGCTTGCAAATATCCCTTTGCCAATTCCACAAGAACAGACTTAGCGAAAGGCTTCTTGAAGGGAAAGATGTAACTCTGTGAGATGAAGTAACAGAACACAGAGCAGTTTCTCACAAAGCTTCTTTCCAGTTTTGAACCGAAGATATTTCCTTTTCACAGTAGCCTCTATGGGCTTCCAAATATCCTTTGCCAATTCCACAAGAACAGCCTTAGCGAAGGATTCTTGAAGGGAAAGATGTAACTCTGTGAGATGAAGTAACAGAACACAGAGCAGTTTCTCAAGCTTCTTTCCAGTTTTGAACGGAAGATATTTCCTTTTTCACCATAGCCCTCTATGGGCTTCCAAATATCCTTTCCAATTCACAAGAACAGCCTTAGCGAAAGGCTTCTTGAAGGGAAAGATGTAACGCTGTGAGATGAAGTAACAGAACACAGAGCAGTTTCTCAGAAAGCTTCTTTCCAGTTTTGAACGGAAGATATTTCCTTTTTCACCCTAGCCCTCTATGGACTTCCGAATATCACTTTGGCAACTCCACAAGAACAGCCTTAGCGAAAGGATTCTTGAAGGAAAGATGTAACTCTGTGAGATGAAGTAACAGAACACATAGCAGTTTCTCAGAAAGCTTCTTTCCAGTTTTGGAAGATATTTCCTTTTTCACCATAGCCCTCTAAGGGCTTCCAAATATCCCTTTGCCAATTCCACAAGAAGAGCCTTAGCGAAAGGTTTCTTGAAGGGTGAGATGTAACTCTGTGAGATGAATTAACAGAACACAGAGCAGTTTCTCAGAAAGCTTCTTTCCAGTTTTGAACGGAAGATATTTCCTTTTTCACCATAGCCCTCTATGGGCTTCCAAATATCACTTTGCCGATTCCACAAGAACAGCCTTAGCGAAAGGCTTCTTGAAGGGAAAGATGTAACTCTCTGAAGTGAATTTACAGAACACAGAGCAGTTTCTCAGAAAGCTTCTTTCCAGTTTTGAACGGAAGGTATTTCCTTTTTCACCATAGCCCTCTATGGGCTTCCAAATATCCCTTAGACAATTCTACAAGAACAGCCTTAGCGAAAGGCTTCTTGAAGGGAAAGATGTAACTCTGTGTGATGAATTAACAGAACACAGAGCAGTTTCTCAGAAAGCTTCTTTCCAGTTTTGAACGGAAGATATTGCCTTTTTCACCATAGCCCTCTATGGGCTTCCAAATATCCCTTTGCCAATTCCACAAGAACAGCCTTAGCGAAAGGCTTCTTGAAGGGAAAGGTGTAACTCTCTGAAGTGAATTAACAGAACACAGAGCATTTTCTCAGAAAGATTCTTTCCAATTTTGAACGGAAGATATTTCCTTTTTCACCCTAGCCCTCTATGGGCTTCCAAATATCCCTATGCCAATTCCACAAGAACAGCCTTAGCGAAAGGCTTCTTGAAGGGGAACATGTAACTCTGTGAGATGAAGTAACAGAACACAGAGCAGTTTCTCAGAAAGCTTCTTTCCAGTTTTGAACGGAGGATATTTCCTTTTTCACCATAGCCCTCTATGGGCTTCCAAATATCCCTTTGCCAATTCCACAAGAACAGCCTTAGCGAAAGGCTTCTGGAAGGGAAAGATGTAACTCTGTGAGATGAAGGAAAAGAACAGAGAGCCGTTTCTCAGAAAGCTGCTATCCAGTTTTGAACGGACGATATTTCCTTTTTCACCATAGCCCTCTATGGGCTTCCAAATATCCCATTGCCAATTCCACAAGAACAGCTCTGCGAAGGCTTTTGAAGGAAAGATGTAACTCTGTGAGATGAAGTAACAGAACACAGAGCAGTTTCTCAGAAAGCTTCTTTCCAGTTTCCAAAGGAAGATATTTCCTTTTTCACCGTAGCCCTCTAAGGGCTTCCAAATATCCCTTTGCCAATTCCACAAGAACAGCTCTAGCGAAAGGCTTCTTGAAGGGAAAGATGTAACTCTGTGAGATGAAGTAACAGATAACAGAGCAGTTTCTCAGAAAGCTTCTTTCCAGTTTTGAACGGAAGATATTTCCTTTTTCACCGTAGCCCTCTATGGGCTTCCAAATATCACTTTGCCAATTCCACAAGAACAGCGTTAGCGAAAGGCTTCTTGAAGGGAAAGATGTAACTCTGTGAGATGAAGTAACAGAACACAGAGCAGTTTCTCAGAAAGCTTCTTTACAGTTTTGAACGGAAGATATTTCCTTTTTCACCATAGCCCTCTATGGGCTTCCAAATAACCCTTTGCCAATTCCACAAGAATAGCCTTAGCGAAAGGCTGAAGGAAAGATTAACTCTGTGAGATGAAGTAACAGAACACAGAGCAGTTTCTCAGAAAGCTTCTTTCCAGTTTTGAATGGAAGATATTTCCTTTTTCAACATAGCCCTCTATGGGCTTCCAAATATCACTTTGCCAATTCCACAAAAACAGCCTTAGAGAAAGGCTTCTTGAATGGAAAGATGTAACTCTGTGAGATGAAGTAACAGAACACAGAGCAGTTTCTCAGAAAGCTTCTTTCCAGTTTTGAACGGAAGATATTTCCTTTTTCACCATAGCCCCCTATAGGCTTCCAAATATCCCTTTGCCAATTCCACAAGAACAGCCTTAGCGAAAGGCTTCTTGAAGGGAAAGATGTAACTCTGTGAGATGAAGTAACAGAACACAGAGCAGTTTCTCAGAAAGCTGCTTTCCAGTTTTGAACGCAAGATATTTCCTTTTTCACCATAGCCCTCTAAGGGCTTCCAAATATCCCTTTGCCAATTCCACAAGAACAGCCTTAGCGAAAGGCTTCTTGAAGGGAAAGATGTAACTCTGTGAGATGAAGTAACAGAACACAGAGCAGTTTCTCAGAAAGCTTCTTTCCAGTTTTGAATGGAAGATATTTCCTTTTTCACCAGAGCCCTCTATGGGCTTCCAAATATCCCTTTGCCAATTCCACAAGAACAGCCTTAGCGAAAGGCTTCTTGAAGGGAAAGATGTAACTCTGTGAGGTGAAGTAACAGAACATGGAGCAGTTTCTCCGAAAGCTTCTTTCCAGTTTTGAACGGAAGGTATTTCCTTTTCACCGTAGCTGCCTCTAAGGGCTTCCAAATATCCTTTGCCAATTCCACAAGAACAGTTCCTCATGAAAGGCCTCTGAAGGGAAAGATGTAACTCTGTGAGATGAAGTAACAGAACACAGAGCAGTTTCTCAAACCTTCTTTCCAGTTTTGAACGGAAGATATTTCCTTTTCACCGTAGCCCTCTATGTGTTTCCAAATATCCTTTGCCAATTCCACAAGAACAGCCTTAGCGAAAACTTTGAAGGGAAAGATGTAACTCTTTGTGGTGAATTAACAGAACATGGAGCAGTTTCTCAGAAAGCTTCTTTCCAGTTTTGAACGGAAGATATTTCCTTTTTCACCGTAGCCCTCTATGGGCTTCCAAATATCACTTTGCCAATTCCACAAGAACAGCCTTAGCGAAAGGCTACTTGTAGGGAAAGATGTAACTCTGTGAGATGAAGTAACAGAACACAGAGCAGTTTCTCAGAAAGCTTCTTTCCAGTTTTGAACCGAAGATATTTCCTTTTCACCATAGCCCCCTATAGGCATCCAAATATCCCTTTGCCAATTCCACAAGAACAGCCTTAACGAAAGGCTTCTTGAAGGGAAAGATGTAACTCTGTGAGATGAAGTAACAGAACACAGAGCAGTTTCTCAGAAAGCTTCTTTCCAGTTTTGAACGCAAGATATTTCCTTTTTCACCGTAGCCCTCTATGGGCTTCCAAATATCCCTTTGCCAATTCCACAAGAACAGCCTTAGCGAAAGGCTTCTTGAAGGGAAAGATGTAACTCTGTGAGATGAAGTAACAGAACACAGAGCAGTTTCTCAGAAAGCTTCTTTCCAGTTTTGAACGGAAGATATTTCCTTTTTCACCATAGCCCTCTATGGTCTTCCAAATATCCCTTTGCCAATTCCACAAGAACAGCCTTAGCGAAAGGCTTGAAGGAAAGATGTAACTCTGTGAGATGAAGTAACAGAACACAGAGCAGTTTCTCAGAAAGCTTCCTTCCAGTTTTGAACGGAAGATATTTCCTTTTTCACCTGTAACCTCTGTGGGCTTCCAAATATCCTTTGCCAATTCCACAAGAACAGCCTTAGCGAAAGGCTTGTGAAGGAAAGATGTAACTCTGTGAGATGAAGTAACAGAACACAGAGCAGTTTCTCAAGCTTCTTTCCAGTTTTGAAGCGGAAGATATTTCCTTTTCACCATAGCCCTCTATGGGCTTCCAAATATCCCTTTGCCAATTCCACAACAACAGCCTTAGCGAAAGGCTTCTTGAAGGGAAAGATGTAACTCTGTGAGATGAAGTAAAAGAACGCAGAGCAGTTTCTCAGAAAGCTTCTTTCCAGTTTTGAACGGAAGATATTTCCTTTTTCACCGTAGCCCCTATGGGCTTCAAATATCCTTTGCCAATTCCACAGAACAGACTTAGCGAAAGGCTTCTTGAAGGAAAGATGTAACTCTGTGAGATGAAGTAACAGAACACAGAGCAGTTTCTCACAAAGCTTCTTTCCAGTTTTGAACCGAAGATATTTCCTTTTTCACCATAGCCCTCTATGGGCTTCCAAATATCCCTTTGCCAATTCCACAAGAACAGCCTTAGCGAAAGGATTCTTGAAGGAAAGATGTAACTCTGTGAGATGAAGTAACAGAACACAGAGCAGTTTCTCAAGCTTCTTTCCAGTTTTGACGGAAGATATTTCCTTTTTCACCGTAACCCTCTATGGGCTTCCAAATATCACTTTGCCAAGTTCCACAAGAAGAGCCTTAGCGAAAGGCTTCTTGAAGGAAAGATGTAACTCTGTGAGATGAAGTAACAAAACAGATGCAGTTTCTCGACAGCTTCTTTCCAGTTTTGAGCGGAAGATATTTCCTTTTTCACCATAGCCCTCTAGGCTTCCAAATATCCCTTTGCCAATTCCACAAGAACAGCCTTAGCGAAGGCTTCTTGAAGGAAAGATGTAACTCTGTGAGATGAAGTAACAGAACACAGAGCAGTTTCTCAGAAAGCTTCTTTCCAGTTTTGAACGGAAGATATTTCCTTTTTCACCATAGCCCTCTATGGGCTTCCAAATATCCCTTTGCCAATTCCACAAGAACAGCCTTAGCGAAAGGCTTCTTGAAGGGAAAGATGTAACTCTGTGAGATGAAGTAACAGAACATGGAGCAGTTTCTCAGAAAGCTTCTTTCCAGTTTTGAACGGAAGATATTTCCTTTTTCACCGTAGCCGTCTATGGGCTTCCAAATATCACTTTGCCAATTCCACAAGAACAGCCTTAGCGAAAGGATACTTGTAGGGAAAGATGTAACTCTGTGAGATGAAGTAACAGAACACAGAGCAGTTTCTCAGAAAGCTTCTTTCCAGTTTTGAACCGAAGATATTTCCTTTTTCACCATAGCCCTCTATGGGCTTCCAAATATCCCTTTGCCAATTTCACAAGAACAGCCTTAGCGAAAGGCTTCTTGAAGGGAAAGATGTAACTCTGTGAGATGAAGTAACAGAACACAGAGCAGTTTCTCAGAAAGCTTCTTTCCAGTTTTGAACGCAAGATATTTCCTTTTTCACCATAGCCCTCTATGGGCTTCCAAATATCCCTTTGCCAATTCCACAAGAACAGCCTTAGCAAAAGGCTTCTTGAAGGGAAAGATGTAACTCTGTGAGATGAAGTAACAGAACACAGAGCAGTTTCTCAGAAAGCTTCTTTCCAGTTTTGAACGCAAGATATTTCCTTTTTCACCATAGCCCTCTATGGGCTTCCAAATATTCCTTTGCCAATTCCACAAGAACAGCCTTAGCAAAAGGCTTCTTGAAGGCAAAGATGTAACTCTGTGAGATGAAGTAACAGAACACAGAGCAGTTTCTCAGAAAGCTTCTTTCCAGTTTTGAACGAAAGATATTTCCTTTTTCACCATAGCCCTCTATGGGCTTCCAAATATCCCTTTGCCAATTCCACAAGAACAGTTCTAGCGAAAGGCCTCTTGAAGGGAAAGATGTAACTCTGTGAGATGAAGTAACAGAACACAGAGCAGTTTCTCAGAAACCTTCTTTCCAGTTTTGAACGGAAGATATTTCCTTTTTCACCGTAGCCCTCTATGTGTTTCCAAATATCCCTTTGCCAATTCCACAAGAACAGCCTTAGCGAAAGGCTTCTTGAAGGGAAAGATGTAACTCTTTGTGGTGAATTAACAGAACATGGAGCAGTTTCTCCGAAAGCTTCTTTCCAGTTTTGAACGGAAGATATTTCCTTTTTCACCGTAGCCGTCTAAGGGCTTCCAAATATCACTTTGCCAATTCCACAAGAACAGCCTTAGCGAAAGGCTACTTGTAGGGAAAGATGTAACTCTGTGAGATGAAGTAACAGAACACAGAGCAGTTTCTCAGAAAGCTTCTTTCCAGTTTTGAACCGAAGATATTTCCTTTTCACCATAGCCCCCTATAGGCATCCAAATATCCCTTTGCCAATTCCACAAGAACAGCCTTAACGAAAGGCTTCTTGAAGGGAAAGATGTAACTCTGTGAGATGAAGTAACAGAACACAGAGCAGTTTCTCAGAAAGCTTCTTTCCAGTTTTGAACGCAAGATATTTCCTTTTTCACCATAGCCCTCTATGGGCTTCCAAATATCCCTTTGCCAATTCCACAAGAACAGCCTTAGCGATAGGCTTCTTGAAGGGAAAGATGTAACTCTGTGAGATGAAGTAACAGAACACAGAGCAGTTTCTCAGAAAGCTTCTTTCCAGTTTTGAACGGAAGATATTTCCTTTTTCACCATAGCCTCTATGGGCTTCCAAATATCCTTTGCCAATTCCACAAGAACAGCCTTAGCGAAAGGCTTCTTGAAGGAAAGATGTAACCCTGTGAGATGAAGTAAAAGAACGCAGAGCAGTTTCTCAGAAAGCTTCTTTCCAGTTTTGAACGGAAGATATTTCCTTTTTCACCATAGCCCTCTATGGGCTTCCAAATATCCCTTTGCCAATTCCACAAGAACAGCCTTAGCGAAGGCTTTTGAAGGTAAAGATTTAACTCTGTGAGATGAAGTAACAGAACACAGAGCAGTTTCTCAGAAAGCTTCTTTCCAGTTTTGAACGAAAGATACTTCCTTTTTCACCATAGCCTCTATGGGTTTCCAAATATCACTTTGCCAATTCCACAAGAACAGCCTTAGCGAAAGGCTTGAAGGGAAAGATGTAACTCTGTGAGATGAAGTAACAGAACACAGAGCAGTTTCTCAGAAAGCTTCTTTCCAGTTTTGAACCAAGATATTTTTTTCACCATAGCCCTCTATGGGCTTCCAAATATCCTTTGCCAATTCCACAAGAACAGCCTTAGCGAAAGGCTTTTGAAGGAAAGATGTAACCCTGTGAGATGAAGTAACAGAACACAGAGCAGTTTCTCAGAAAGCTTCTTTCCAGTTTTGAACGGAAGATATTTCCTTTTTCACCATAGCCCCTATGGGCTTCCAAATATCCTTGCTAATTCCACAAGAACAGCCTTAGCGAAAGGCTTTTGAAGGTAAAGATTTAACTCTGTGAGATGAAGTAACAGAACACAGAGCAGTTTCTCAGAAAGCTTCTTTCCAGTTTTGAACGGAAGATATTTCCTTTTTCACCATAGCCCCTATGGGCTTCCAAATATCACTTTGCCAATTCCACAAGAACAGCCTTAGCGAAAGGTTTTGAAGGAAAGATGTAACTCTGTGAGATGAAGTAACAGAACACAGAGCAGTTTCTCAGAAAGCTTCTTCCAGTTTTGAACGAAGATATTTTTTTCACCATAGCCCTCTATGGGCTTCCAAATATCCCTTTGCCAATTCCACAAGAACAGCCTTAGCGAAAGGCTTCTTGAAGGAAAGATGTAACTCTGTGAGATGAAGTAAGAGAACACAGAGCAGTTTCTCAGAAAGCTTTTCCAGTTTTGAACGGAAGATATTTCCTTTTCACCATAGCCCTCACGGGCTTCCAAATATCCTTTGCCAATTCCACAAGAACAGCCTTAGCGAAAGGCTTCTTGAAGGAAAGATGTAACTCTGTGTGATGAATTAACAGAACACAGAGCAGTTTCAGAAAGCTTCTTTCCAGTTTTGAACGGAAGATATTTCCTTTTTCACCATAGCCCTCTATGGGCTTCCAAATATCCCTTGCCAATTCCACAAGAACAGCCTTAGCGAAAGGCTTTTGAAGGGAAAGATGTAACTCTGTGAGATGAAGTAACAGAACACAGAGCAGTTTCTCAGAAAGCTTCTTCCAGTTTTGAACGGAAGATATTTCCTTTTTCACCGTAGCCCTCCATGGGTGCCAAATATCACTTTGCCGAATTCCACAAGAACAGCCTTAGCGAAAGGCTTCTTGAAGGAAAGATGTAACTCTCTGAAGTGAATTAACAGAACACAGAGCAGTTTCTCAGAAAGCTCTTTCCAGTTTTGAACGGAAGATATTTCCTTTTTCACCAAAGCCCTCTATGGGCTTCGAAATATCACTTTGCCAATTCCACAAGAACAGCCTTAGCGAAAGGCTTCTTGAAGGGAAAGATGTAACTCTGTGAGATGAAGTAACAGAACACAGAGCAGTTTCTCAGAAAGCTTCTTTCCAGTTTTGAACGGAAGATATTTCCTTTTTCACCATAGTCCTCTATGGACTTCCAAATATCCCTTTGCCAATTCCACAAGAACAGCCTTAGCGAAAGTCTTCTTGAAGGGAAAGATGTAAGTCTGTGAGATGAAGTAACAGAACACAGAGCAGTTTCTCAGAAAGCTTCTTTCCAGTTTTGAACGGAAGATATTTCCTTTTTCACCGTAGCCCTCTATGGGCTTCCA